>CM040120.1:428780808-428937236 GCA_022559845.1 Amorphophallus konjac | reverse complement strand
GCATTTAGGAAGTCTGTACTTTGGTCTGCTTTGCATTGCATGAAGTATGTACATTGCACTGTAGCTACATTGTTTCAACTGAAGTCTGCACATCAGCCTGCATGATTTCAAAGTATGTACATTGCACAGCATGCATCAACTCCAAGTAGGTACATCGTCTGTTCATGAGGTATATACATTGCTATAGTAACGCAAGTTTATACATCGTCCGTCTCATGCATTGTCTTAGGCCAAGTCTATACAGTGAATTGTCTCATTCAGCGTCTCATATGCATATTTGAGTCAAAGTCTGTACAGCCCAAGTCTGTACACTGAGGACGGTTGTTAGCCTTCAAGGTCTATACATTGTCTACAGTGCATCCAGTAAGTCTATTCATTGGAGTGTCTTGTTCAGCGTCTCATGGCAAAGTCTGCACATTCTATTGTTCAACGTCTGCATGCATTACATGAAGTTTGTACACTGCATCGTCTCAACTTGCGTCTCACTGAGCATCCATTCACTGTAAAGTCTATACAAACTTCATCGTCTTAGGGTACGTCTCATGCTTTTGCCAAAGTCTATACAGTCTGTTGCTGTGTTACACTATTTGCCTCACTCTAAGTCTACACACTCGTGAGTGTCTCATCAAGTCCATACACTGGCCTTGAGCTGAAGTCTACACACTCGTGAGTGTCTCATCAAGTCCATACACTGGCCTTGAGCAGAAGTCTACACAGTGCCTCAGGCTGAGCAAGTCCATACATTGGCTGCTGTCCTTCAGAGTCTGTACATCGTAGTGAGTTGAAGGTTGCCTAAGTCTGTACAGCCGTTGGCTTCTTATGTGAAGTCCTTACATTGAGTAAAGTATATACAGCCATTGCTTGCGTCGCCTTACACGACCAAGTCTGTACAGAGTTTGCATTGCATCTCATGAAGTCTACACATTGGTAAAGCTAGTGCATGCATTGTTCATCACCTGTCTTGTTCACTGCGTCCACGCTGACACTGGATGCGTTGACGCATTGGCCAGTGGCCAAGGGCCTGAGCATCTCGCTTGAGGAGCTGAGGCGACGCTGCACGTTGGAAGCGTTGACGCCTTGGGCTGATGTCCAAAGGTCTCTTGATCAACATCAAGTCTGTACAGCATGAAGTCTGTACATTGGCTTTTGTCTTGAACAGAAGGCCTTAGTCTACACACTCTTCTGTTATGATAATGCACCCATCAGCAAGTATATACACTGAGCACGCATGAAGACTTCTAAGTCTATACACTCCCTCACTCTGTACACACTTGCTATATTGATTTCTGAAGTCTATACAATGCTTTGCATTCACAGAGTCTGTACAGAGTGTTTAGACTTAAGCTGATGACTTATTCAATGTTATGTCTGACAGGGATTCTTACGGAGATTGATGACCTGGCTCGTGATCCCAGGAGGACGAGGTATGCAGATGCTGACACGTGGATGAAGCTGCCTCGGATCTGGCGAATTCCTTGGGTGGGAAAACGTGGAAGCCACGCGCCCAGGGGCTGCTGCTGCTGCTGCTATATATATGAGCCTTCTTCCACTGAAGAAGACTGATCGAAAGAAAAGGAGCAAAGTCTATACATCCAGTCTGAGAGCAGCAGAGAGTATTCGATCCAGAGAAGAGAAGAGATAGAGAGAGCCTGCTAAAGAAGAAGAAAAGAAAGAGAAGAAGAGTAGAAGGAGAAGAAGAGTAAGAGAGAGTTAGAGAGATCGTGAGGGTTAAGAGAAAAAGAAAAGTGAGAGAGAAGAGAAGAGAAAGAAGAAGCTTCATCTGAAGACTAGTTCCTACTGGACCGTGGATCAGATCCAGGCCAGTCAGCTCCGTTGAGAGCCACATCTGTGTTTTCATCTTTTACAGCCTTCTGATTGCTGTGTTATTTTCGTTTATTATTTTTCCTTTGTTTTCTGATTACCTTTGTACTTTCGATCCTCTGGACTGAGGTCGGGTTCCTCCTATGGACTCAGGAGAAGGGAGATCTGATCTCCGGTACTGGGCTTGTGGGTTGCAAGTCCAGGGGGTCCCTCCTGGTCTGGAGGAAGAGAGGTCTTCGACCTCTAGTTTCCAAGTGGCTGGGAGTCACTTGGGGTGTCCCTCCGGTTGGGAGGAAAAGGGGAGGTTGTTCCCCTGGTCAAGCTGTGTGGCAGTACCTTGTTCGCAGACTGAGTCTGCAGTGTTCTAGCTTGTGCTAGTGGAAGCCTCACTCCGGTTGGGAGTGAGGGGTGGATGTAGGTCTGTGGATCGAACCACCTAAAAATCTCTTGTGCAGTGATCTGATTGTTTGCTTTGCTTCCGCTAGATGCTTGAATAGGCGCGCTCCAAGTGTTTGTATTTGAGTTGAATCGAATTGGTTCTATTCTGTGTCTATCTCTAGCATCCGAGTTTTTATTTGGTCATTATTCATAGAGGGATACATTCACCCCCCCCTCTGTATCCGGGCCTAGCACCCTAACACGACATGCAGAAGAAATTTAAAGAGAGGTTCTACATAGCTGAACGGGAGGTCACTGTAGCAGAGCTCTATGCCACGAGGCAAAGAAATGATGAGTCGGCACTCGACTACAGAAAGAGGTGGAGGAACCTCAGTATGAGATGCAGACGTCCCCCGCATCAGGAGGACGTGGTGCAAATCTGTAAACAGAACCTGAAGAAAGAAATCCTTGAGAGAATGATTGGTGCCGAAGTAAGGACATTCGACCGTTTAAACAATATAGTGGCAGAGATCGAGGCGTTCCTTGCTCGGTACTCTTCCTCTCCAACTGTATCAAGTCAAAGGGCCATGCAGGCTGAGAAGAAGCTGATACCACCGGAAGTCCACACATTGGACTTTCAAGCTTTTGAGAAACAGACAGAGAAAGCTAAGGAGGCAGCCAATTCCCCTCCAGCCAGGTCTACTGAGCGGCGGGAAGGTCCTTCCTTGCGGGAGAAAATGAGGAATAAGTTGTATTCTTTTCCTCGAGATAAGTCCTGGATCTTGTTTGAATGGGCCACTAGGTACAATAAAATCACATTGCCAGAACCAAAGAGGCCTGGCGACATAAAAAGAAAGGATGATCCTCGTTTCTGCCCGTACCACCAGATGCTGGGGCACACTATCGAGGAGTGCTATATCTTTAAGGATGTCATTGAGTCCTTGATTAAGAAGGGAGAACTGGACATGGGGGAGCACAAAGTGGATCCTCCGCAGCCGCATGAAATGCCAAACCTCGGTACCTCTGTTAATATGACCTCTCTTTACCAGCAACTGCCTGAAGAATGGGCAGAGGCCAGCACAACTGCGACATATGAAGCCTTTGTCATGGCACCAGCTCAAGGCCAAGGAGGTTGGCAGGCGACGCCGACAAGGAATAGGAGAAGAAGGCAAGCCCCCCGGCCCACGCCGGAGGTTCATGTAAGGGGTGTCACACCTCGACCAGTCCCACTACCAGTGACGCCTGTTTGGCAAGATACAGGCCCCCAGCTAGTCGTGCGGCGCTTCACTAACAACAAGAAGAAGCATACCCCGATGCGGGTGCACAAAGAGACCAGTCCCACAGTGGAAAGACTCCAGGCCATTATTGACGGGCTCGAAGATTATGAATAGCCCGAAATCCAGCCTGTGGAGCTGAAGGAATACGTCCCTTGGAAGGAGTTTGAGTCACTCGAGCTAGCTCCGGGGGCAGAGGCCGACGCAAAGGAAGAGCCTCTCTTATGGGGCGAACCCCCCGAAGGCCAGTTGCCTGCCACTGAAGAAAAGAAGAAAAAGAAGCAGAGAAGGCCAAGAAACAAGAAGAAGAGCGGGGTCGTCCTTTCTTGCAACACCCTCTCAGCATTGTTCGACACTGCCCTCTCCCTGGGGGAGGAAGAGCAAGAGGCGCCCATTGAGTCGTCAGAAGTAAACCAGGCCGAAGCATCCACCTCCCAGCATGCCACCAGGTCGGGAAGGAAATGGGGACGCCCTCCTCAGGCCAACCATAACATCCTGCTCAGGGGAGAACATCCATACCATATCCCTGAACCTAAGATCCAAGACATGGAGATTCCCCCTCCCTCGGGTCTCTACCCCGGAGAGCCGGTCGGCCAGAATCTTCCTTCATTTATTGAGTATCTCACGACTCAAGGGGGAAGGCAGTCATGCCCCCGAGAGTCTCGACTGGTCAAAGAAGCAAGTAGCCTCTCGACCCCACTCGTGGCAACTCCTTCTCTGTCAAGGGAAGAACCTGACAACATCCCGAACCTTGCCGAGCTCATGCAAGAGAAGGTAGAAACCCAACAGGCCCCGCAAGCTCGAGTGATACCTGACCCGGTGGAGGAAGCACCCGCTGAGCCGGCTCCCCAGGCCTAGACAGGGGGCAGGCGCAGCAGGGCCGAAGAGATGAAGTTGCTCGAGGTCCGAGCTAGCAATAGAATAGTCAAGCACCAGAAGAAGATCCCGGCCAGGTTCACCGTCTGGGAGATCCTGTCCCTAGATGAAGAGACACGGCGGGCCGTCATCGCAGCACTCCAGACACCAGCATATGTGGAAGTTTGCCTTGCGGAAATGTCACCCAAGGTAGCTGTGGCCTTCACAGAAGAAGATATGCTCCTACCTACCTATAGTCACAACAGGCCGCTCTATATGAGGGGGCAGCTGAATGGGCATCCCATCAACAGAGTATTGATTGACCCTAGGGCGGCAGTGAACATACTCCCCTATCGGATATACCAGAAACATTACTTTGATGTACACTTGGTCGAGGTCAAGAATGTTAAGATTGCTGGCTTCAACTAAAAGTGCGAGGTCCCCATAGGGATTGCCGAGTTTAACCTCTCTCTCGGCGATTTCACGACTAAGGTCCAGTTTCATGTGATTAACTCCAGTACCTCATACAAAGCACTGCTCGGCCGGCCTTGGCTACACCAAAACAGGGTATTGTCATCTACACTGCATCAATGCATCAAGTACCCCGGCAACGGGAAGGAGGAGAGAATCTTTGCTGATCTCCACCCTTTTGAGGTGTTCGAGTGCCATCTCTCAGACGCCAATCTATATCTAGAAAAGCCGAAGCAAGCTCCCCAAGTCACCCTGGACAAGGGAAAGAAGAAGGCGGAGCCGGACAGTTGGTTCCCTCCACCACCGCCAGGCTATGTGGCTCCCCGTCAAGTATCATTTGTTTCTGGGGCAGAAGGAGTATTCAAAGCAGCTCCCCTTTCCATCTACCCTGCACCGGGGTTGCCACACCTCGAAGACTTGCTGGAGGACATCAGGGTCCCGTTTGGGATCGTCAAGCCTCTCGCAGAAGTTGACTGCCAGGCAGTTGAACCACTGAAGACCTTTGAGGTGCCTAACCCCGGGGGACGGTCTACTATTTTCTATGTGGCTGATGAGCACCCGGTCAGAGGGGACGATGATTGTAAACTCCCCGACGAACTGCATGACCCATTCGTCCCGATCACGGGGCTGCCTGACATAACCGGCCGAGTAGTCAGAATGACCAGAAAACAAGGGATCCCCTTTCACCAGCTCTCCAGTCGGAAGGATATGTTCAGAAAGATGTGAAACCCACCAAACCTAGACCGGAGATTGCTGCAAATCACCCGGCACCCGGGATTAGGTTTCTCATTAGAAGATTCCTACGAAGCCGACGTTATATCGGTCTCAGCTCCGAACGGCAGCAGCCTCACAGGCGCCCAAGGCCCACAGGAAGTGCAAGGTTGGCAGCATCTTAAGCTTTCAATCGGTGAAGATCAGGATGAGGAGGTATTCCTATGGAAGCCGCCTCCCTGCAAGAACAAGGGGAAGGCCCCGTCCTCCTCTGAGGGACCGGCCCCGAACGACTACAACGACGGACCGTCATTACCTTCGTCGGACACTAATGCAAAAGGCGAAGAAGCAAGTCAAACTCCGGGCCTCCCTCGGTGCGACTCCGCCCTATTTGCCCTGTGCTATCAACAGCAGCGAGAAATCGAGATGCTAAAGGCTCGGTTGGCCGAAGTGACCGTACTCATATCTGACTTTATCGGGGGCATCTTCCGCAAGCAGAATATCGGCACACACCTGCCCCCGAGCGCCACCCCGAACATCCCTATGTACTGGAGAAAGGAGGCCAGAGGCGCAACTGTTTCCCCATTCAGACAGTCGGCCGACCGGAATCCCACATTACGAGAGAGAATGCGGAGGCCCTACTCCTTCCCGAGGAATAAAACCCGAGGGATCTTCGAATGGGCCTGCTACTATGGAAAGGTTACCCTCCCAAGGCCCAAGATGTCGCAAGATTCCCGCAGAAGTGGCGACCCCCTGTTTTGTCCGTATCACCAAATACTGGGTCACCCCATCGAAGACAGCTACGTCTTCAAGGACATTGCTCAAGACTTGATTGAGAAAGATGAGCTCAGAATGGGAGATTATGTGGTAGCTCCACCACGCCTCATGCGACAGGTAACCCCGAAAGAAATATCTACATGGTGTCAGTCCAGCACCAGATTTTGAAGAGGCGGTGGAGAATGGGCAACCCCGGTCACCGGCAGAGAGCCGGCCCCCGGTGTGGCAATCAATTACTTCGGCCCTGGCTGGAGCCATCTATGATGATTACCAGGAAGACCCCGGAGAGGTTCTTTGTCTCTCCACACAGGAGGACCCCTCGGAGCCGCAACCTGCAAGCCTGGAATAGGGGGATATTAGCAAAGCATCACTGCCCAACGAGGCAGAGCAAGGTGACATCTATGGTGTCCTTGAAGCAGAAGACGGAAAAGATCAAGATTTCGTCGACTTATTGCCAGCACCGCCAGAAATTGAAGATGGCGGCCAGGCCATAGTAGATGAACTTATCGAAATTAACCTGGGCACGGAAGGCGACCCCAGGCCGACCTTTCTAAGTGCCCTTCTTCCTCTACAGGAGAGGGAACAGTATATCAAGTTGCTGCAAGAGTTCCAGGACTATTTTGCTTGGAATTATAAGGAGATGCCCGGCCTGAGTCCTGGCGTGACTCATCATATTCTTGCCATCGACCCCAAGGTTGAGCCAGTGAAGCAGTCTCCCCGACGCATGAGACCGGAGTTGATAAACCAAATTTGCAGAGAAGTCGACAAGCTCATAGATGTCGATTTCATAGCTGAGAACCAGTATACTACCTGGTTGGCCAACATTGTGCCAGTGAAGAAAAAGAATGGACAGATCAGGATCTGCGTTGACTTCCGCGACCTAAATAAAGCATGCCCAAAAGATGATTTCTCGGTGCCCATCACTGAAGTCATGATTGATGCAACTACTGGCCATGAGGCCTTGTCCTTCATGGATGGATCGTCCGGCTATAACCAAATCTGGATATCCGAGCGCAACCGAATTCATACGGCCTTCCGGTCGCCCAAAGGAATATTCCATTACAAAAGAATGCCCTTCGGCCTCAAGAACGCCGGCGCTACCTACCAGCGGGCGATGACCAAAATATTCGACGAGCTGCTATACAACAAAGTCGAATGCTACATTGATGACTTGGTCGTCAAGACAAAGAAAAAGGAAGATCACCTGAAGGACCTTAGAGTCATCTTCGAGAGACTCCGGCGGTACGAGCTGAAGATGAACCCGATGAAGTGTGCCTTTGGCGTCTCCAGCGAGAAGTTCCTCGGCTTTGTTGTCCGATACAGAGGGATCGAGATCGACCCCTTTAAAATAAAGGCCATTCGGGAGTTGCCCCCTCAGAAGGATCTGGGAGAGCTAAGGTCCCTGCAGGGCCGGCTGGCCTACATCGAAAGATTTATTTCCAATTTTTCGGGCCGCTGTCAGCCATTCCACAAATTGATGATGAAGAATGCACCTTTTAACTGGAACCAAGAATGCCAGAAGGCCTTCGATCAGCTGAAGGGCTACTTAAGGACCCCGCCTGTGTTGGGGGCACCTGTCAAGGGGAGGCCGCTTATTCTATACATAGCCGCCGTCGAATGTTCATTGGGGGCAATGCTCACCCAGAACAATGATGAGGGAAAAGAGCAGGCCCTCTATTATCTTAGCCGAAGGCTAGTGGGGGCAGAAGTAAAATACACCCCGATGGAGAAGGTCTATCTCACCTTGGTCTTCACAGTCAAGAAGCTGAGGCATTACATGCTCTCCAATGAAGTGAGCCTGATCTCCAAGGCTGACCCAGTTAAACATATTCTCTCCCAGCCAGTCCTGAAGGGGCGTCTCGGCAAGTGGGCCGTGCTGCTAATGGAATTTGATATCACCTATGTGCCGCAGAAGGCCGTCAAGGGTCAGGCCGTGGCCGAATTCTTTACTGCACATCTTGTGCCTGAAAATTCCCCGTTGGCCACAGAGCTGCCCGAAGATGAAACACTGGAAGTGGACCAAGTCCAGCAGATCGCTTGGCAGCTGCACTTCGATGGAGCTTCGAGAATAGAAACGACCCCGTCCGGACATACCAAAATACGGGCAGGGGCCGGCATCGTCCTCAAATCCCCCGAGGGAGAAGTGGTGCATACATCTTGCTCTATCAATAAACCTTGCACAAATAATGAGGCAGAGTATGAAGCTCTGATTATTGGTCTCCAAGTTGCGCTGCAGATGGAGATTAGAATGCTGCAAGTGTTTGGCGATTCGTTACTAGTCCTCAAGCAAGTCCAGGGGCAGTTTGATGTCCGAAAACTTGAGCTGCTCCCTTACCATGCTAAAGCGAAGCGACTCATGGAACAATTCTACCTTATTGAGATAGGCCATGTTACTCGGGGAGAAAATGCACAAGCCGACGCACTGGCGAAACTGGCAAGCTTGTTAGTAGTCCCGCCTGATGGATCTCTTTGCATCCGGGTGGTGAATCAGTGCTAGGTGCCTAGCATGATAGAAGAGCCAGAAGAAGAAGAACTGGAGGTCGCTGCACCAGAAGCCGTCGGCCTACCTGACTGGAGGGATTCCCTCATGCAATGGTTTAAATACCAGCAATTGCCTAATCAGAGAGAATAAAAGATCAGGCTGATCAGAAAGAAGGACTCTTACGAGGTCTGGAACGGGATCCTATTCTGAATTATGGCGGATGCCAAACAAAAAGTACTCCTGCGGTGCCAGTCCACGGAAGAAGCTTGGAGGCTCATGAAGGAAGTCCACACCGGAACAGCAGGTGCACATCAGGCGGGACCAAAGATGAAAATTGAAATAAAGAAGCTTGGCTACTACTGGCCAACCATGTTTGATGACTGCTGCAAGTACGCCAAGTCTTGCCAGAAATGCCAGGAGCATGCCACAGCACCCAGGAGGCCGCCCGTGCCGCTACATCCGACATTGCCCAACTGGCCGTTCGCCCAGTGGGGGACAGACGTCGTGGGCCCACTGCCCGCGTCATCCGCCAGGTGCAAATACATTATGGCGGCAACTGATTACTTCTCCCGTTGGGCAGAAGCCGTTGCTTTGAGAGAAGTGACTGGGGAGATCGTCGCCAGATTCGTCCAGCGCAACATCATATTCCGGTTTGGCATGCCAAACCGAATCATCTCAGATAATGGAAGCCACTTCCGCAACCAAAAAATCTACCGGCTGGCAGAGAAGTACAAGATCGACTGGAGGACATCAACCCCCTACAACCCGCAAGCCAATGGTTTGGCTGAAGCTTTCAACAAAACTCTTTGTACTCTCCTTTCCAAAATTGTGAATTCTAACAAGAGGGACTGGGAAGAGAAAATGTATGAGGCCCTGTGGGCGTATCGAACTGTATACAAAACTCCAACGGGTTGTTCACCCTTCTCCTTAGTATACGGCTCGGAGGCGATTGTCCCCATCGAGCTGGAAATACCCTCCCTTCGGGTCGCAATCCAATACAGATTAGTCCAGGAAGAGCAGATAAATGTTGAACGAAGGCTCGAAGAGCTCTCTAACTTGGAGGGGAAGCGGCTCCAAGCTCAACAGAACATTCAGGTCTACCAGGCCCGCATAGCGCGCACTTTCGACAAGCTCGTCAAGGAGCGAGAATTCAAGAAGGGTGACCTCGTTATGGTCAAAAGGAGGGAAGTCATGGCCTCCAACCCCAAGGGCAAGCTGAATGAGAGCTGGCTCGGGCCCCACGTGATCCAGAAAGTCTATGAGGGCGGAGCCTATGTAATAGTCAACCATCGAGGGGAGGTCCAGTTTCCGCCCCTTAATGGTAGGCGTCTGAGATTGTATCACGCTCCGATTTCCCCATTCAATGAATAATACATTTCTCCGCCCCACCGCGGGCGAATTCGCATTATCATTATTCGGATGGTTTGCCATTATTCACTATGCATCTTAGAAGAAGAGGCCAAGAAAAGAAAAAAGAATAAAAAAAAGAAAAGAAAAAGGAAGAGAAGAAAAAAAAAGAAGAAGAAGAAAAGAAAAGAAAAGAGAAAAAAAAAGAAGAGAAAAGAAAGAAAGAAAAAAAAGAGAAAAGAAAAGAAAGAAAAGGAAAGGAAAGAGAAGAAAGAGGAAAGAAAAGAGGAGAATGATTCAGCCCCCTTTGAATAGATAAACTAACTCTGTCAGCCCTCGACATTCTGTCGGCACTGACGAAAAATACCCCACCCGGACCTTTCGTCCGAGATTGGGGAATCAACCCTTCTCCTTGCGTTGGCACTCACCCGTACCGATGAATATTCCAATAAACGAATCAACCCTGTCAGCCCTTGACATTCTGTCGGCACTGACGAAAAATACCCCACCCGGACCTTTCGTCCGAGATTGGGGGAATCAACCCATCTCCTTGCGTTGGCACTCACCCGTACCGACGAATATTCCAATAAATGAATCAACTCTGTCAGCCCTCGACATTCTGTCGGCACTGACAAAAATTACCCCACCCGGACCTTTCGTCCGAGATTGGGGAATCAACCCTTCTCCTTGCGTTGGCACTCACCCGTACCGACGAATATTCCAATGAACGAATCAACCCTGTCAGCCCTTGACATTCTGTCGGCGCTGACAAAAAAATATCCCACCCGGACCTTTCATCCGAGATTGGAGAATCAACCCATCTCCTTGCGTTGGCACTCACCCGTACCGACGAATATTCCAATAAACGAATCAACCCTGTCAGCCCTTGACATTCTGTCGGCACTGACGAAAAATACCCCACCCGGACCTTTCGTCCGAGATTGGGGAATCAACCCATCTCCTTGCGTTGGCACTCACCCGTACCGATGAATATTCCAATAAACGAATCAACCCCGTCAGCCCTTGACATTCTGTCAGCACTAACGAAAAATACCCCACCCGGACCTTTCGTCCGAGATTGGAGAATCAACCCTTCTCCTTGCGTTGGCTCTCCCCCATACCGATGAATATTCTAATAAGCGAATCAACCCTGTCAGCCCTTGACATTCTGTCGTCACTGACGAAGAATACCCCAATCGGACCTTTCACCCGGAATCGGGGAATCAACCCTCCTCCTTGCGTTGGCGCTCACCCGTACCAACGAACACACCAAGAGACAAATAAACCACACCTGTCATCGGCACTCCGGCGGCACAGATAACCAACCCTCTTTTGACCAAGACCTCCCGTCGGGGTCATTGAATGAACAAACTCTTCTCTCCGCCTTTCCAAGGTCGGATCAACCTAGTCGGGTCAAGCATATCGATGACATCAGTTGGATGAGTCGTTTGATGGACATGGTGGAGTGGTCCCCTTGTCCCTCCTCTAGAAGGGGCGAGCACTCTCCTATGCTCCTCTGCAAACCTCATCGAGTCCTCCTCGGGTAAGCTATTAGTGTGGACTTGCATCCCATTGCATAGCAAGGAAAGAAAAAGGGAAAAGGAAGGAAGAGACTGCCCAACACCACACGCATACAAGAGACACATGGAGTAACTGCATTATTTTCCTTTTTTAAGAGAAAATTACATCGGCTTCGGGGCATACCCCGGTGTTACATGCAAAGAAAAGAATAGAAGGGGAATCTGCAGTTAATCCAGCCCCCGGAAGATGTCCTCGAAGGGGAGGATCCCGACGCAAGGTAAGCTCACCATCTCATGTAGGCGACTTTCCTGCGCGTCGAGGTGCTCCAGCTCGGTCGCCACAGAGGCTACTGCTGCTTCCGCGACAGCTAGCTCTTCAGTCTCCCGGGCCTTACTAGTCTCTGCCTCGAGTAGGTCAGATTCAGCCTGGGTGAGCCAGCCCCGGAGTTTCTCGATCCGGTTCTCTAGAGCGTCAATGTTGGCGTCGTGCCTGTCCAAGGCCCCTCGGTGTTGCTCCCGACTGTCCCTCCGCACCGCCAGAACCTCCAGATATTCGTCCCTCTGAGCACCGATAGTTGTCAGTTCAGTTGGGGCTTGCGTCTCAAGGAATGCACGACGGTTTACGTATTTTAGTAATAGCAGAACACGTCGCGACCATTCTTCCAGCGGGTAGCCCATCATTTACAATGCCTTGGTCAGCTGCTCCACAATAACTTTTGCGCCTTGGTATGTAAGCGTCGGGTCGGCAACGACCATCGATCACAATACCATTAAGGTCTGGCGGACTGGCAGGTCCGAACTCACATGGCCGATAGAAGGGACGACTGGTGGATCGAAGCTAACTTCGCTGTCCATAGCCGCCCACAGCTCTGTGTCGACCATGGCCGAGCTACCTGGAAGAGCCACGGACGAAAGGAGGGGCCTCCTGGGCTCCAAGGATGACCCCTGTCCAGCCACCGTCGGAAGGGAGTGAGACACCGCAACAGGAGCGTCCGGCTCCGCCATGATGAGCGGCTGCCCTAGCGCCATCGAATGCATAGATTCCGAGTCTGACGAGGTCGCCTCCTCTGTCGAAACCAGAGCCATGACTGTGTCAGAAGACTGAGCGGTCGCGGAGACCGAACCCAGAGCTGCTGCGGATGAAGTTGCTCCAGCCTCCTTTTCCTCAACAGGCTCTGAGTCCATGGCATCCTAGCAGATCGAAAGCGTAGGGACGACGACCTCGGCAGATGGGGCGTCGATGACGGGCAGGTCTGCTACTATTCCCGACAAGTCCTCATCTCTCCCTGCCTGGAATTCCCCCGAATGTTCATGGAGGATCGCCAATATCCTCCCTAGAAGCCGGGCTTCCTTGGGTATCACCGGCATCGGGATCGGTGGCAGCGGGATCACCAACCGCGGAACGGCTCCCATCTGGAGAAGAGATGCCAAGGACCCCGCTTCTGGCCCTAGGAGTGTCTTCAGCCTCTTAGCCGCGTGTACGCGAAAGGACGAGCTCCACCTGGGGACAGCCTTACGAGCCTGAGGCGCGCGTGCTCCTCGGAGTGTTGTTGTTACCTGGCCATGTGAAGAGAAGTTAGCCGCTCGAAAGGCGGAGTGAATCACTGAATTCCCAAAGAATCTGAATGGATCCTCATTCTTACCTCGCCCACCGGCACTATGCTGCTCTCCGGCGTTACCTCTTCCCAGTCGTCGACTTCAGAAATTGGATCCCCCCGGATCTCGGTTGTCGGCACCGCCTCTTCCTCCACCCGAATTCTGGCTTCAGGTATCACCGGCTCATGCACCTCGACTTCTGGCGCTACCTCTCCCTCTTCCAGGGCTTCGGTGGCTGGGGTAGTGGTCTCCATGGCTCCTTCAAAGGCACGAGCATGTATTGCCTCGAATAAATCAACAACTCCGAGGGAGGGTTCAGAAAGAGAGAAGAGGAAATTATGCACTCACAGCCACTGCCACTTCTTCCCGAAGTGAGATCTTAGCGGTTGAGACGGTAACACCTGAGCTCGCCACGGCCTCCTCTCGCCGCGCAGCCTCGGCTAGGAACGCCAATTTGTCCAAAGCCGCATCAGCTGTCTCTCGCCTGGTAGCTCCCGCCCCCGGGACATGGGTCTCTGCATCTTCTGACAGGGCCTGTCCCTTTGAAAGCTAAAAAACAATAAGATCAAGAAGATTAGCCGAGGGCCTGAAGAAAGCAAACCTGAATTAACAGGCTCGCACTTACAGGCGCCTGCTTCACTAGGCTAAGAGACACAGACAGTACCGGGGCTTTCCAGGCAGGAACTTGAAATTTGGGCTCCCTGGGGACACCCTCAGTTGAAAGTACTTCGTCGGAAGAGTAGCCGTAGTCTACCTTTTCGCCCGACGAGGATCTAGGGCTAGTGGGCACCTCCTTTGCTGGCAAGGCAGCCCCCGCCTCAACATCCGGGGTCGGCAGTCGCGACCTCCTTGACCGCCGCCCCTTCTTCCGATATATTTGCCCGAACCGGGATGCCTCCGGGCCGCCTCGGTTCTGGGACCACCACATCAGCTCCTGCACAAACAAGGAAAGATCCGAATTCGGTCATGCCCGTAAAAGTCTCGAGGGATGAAGAAAATTAATCAAAATGACCGGCCAAGAAAGCGATATACCTCCTTCGACTTCGGCAGCAGGAGCCGGGGCGAAGAAAGCTTGGTCAACAGATTCCACGGCCCCGTGGGTTACGGCTTCACCCACGCGTGGGATGGAGGCAGAAGCAGGCCTCTCGACGATAGCTGAAACAAAAGGACACAAGTGTCACAAGAAGTGCCCCTCTTAACATCTCAATAAACTCTGAAGAGTTTAGAAGAGCGGAAGGGACCCAACCTGCAGGCCGACTCGGCTCGGCCCAGGCAGCTTCAAATTCCTCGAATGAGGAGATTACGGGTGCCGGGGGAGCGGTCGGCGTGACTTTGGCGGCCTCTATCTTTCTTCGCTTGGCCTCCCATCGCCCAGTCGCCTTGGCAGCATCTACAGCCTTCTTCACGGGCGACTTCGCTCTGGACCTTTTTGCAGGCAGCGGCAGAGGGGTCGTGGTCGGAGCCCCTGGCGCTTCCTCAAAGTAAGCCGGCTTGCCTGCCTGCCGCAGAACGTTGCTATACGTCGCCATTTGAGTGTTGTCGGGGTGATCAGTTAAAAAGGGAGAAAGAAAACAAGGGACCTGATCAACGTCCAGTATTCAAGAAAGGGCAGCATTGAAGAACACAAGGGAAGGAAGAGAACACTAAGTACCATGTGGGCCAGTGTACAGCCGCAGCTTTATCGGCCAATAATTGAGGGACGGCTCCTTGTCCCGACGAGCCGCCTCCCGGACAAGCCAGCATACGTCTTCAATCTTTTGGCAGCGATCGGCAAGGGCGGCCAGGTCCGCATGCTTCTTAGCGGCCAAGTGGCAGAAAAGGTTGAAGTGGTCCATTCCCCACCCCTCCGCATAGTAATAGGCGATGTGAAGGCGCTTGCCCAAGATGACCACCGCTGAATCTTCAATCTTCAACCCATGCACTCGGAGGAGAACGTAGAGCCACGTGGTGTCCTTGTAATTCTCTGGGTTCCGTTCCTCCCTCCTCACAAATGTGCGGTAGGGGCAAAGTGGGTCCCTCTCCGGGTGCCAGCTCCTCGCCGGGGTGCCTTCTTCCTCCATGGGGAATGGATAGTTGATCAGTTCCAGGTGGTCACCCCCGATGTGGCAGAGGTCCCACAAGGTCTTCCTAAAATCATCCTTTGGCACAGGAGGCAGCTTGGCCTGCGGCGCTGGCTTGGTCTCACGAGCTGCCTTGCGCGCGATCATGCATGCGGCAACTTCCTGTTCCTTGCCGCGCCTCAATCGGAGTAGGTGCTCAGGATCAATATCCAATACCGGCACTGGCTGCCGGCTCAGAAATTTCCTCTCTGCCCCATCCCAGCAGTCGGTCCGGCATAGTCGGTAAAAAGCTGTCCGGGCATTCCACCACTTCACGTACTCGGGGGTTACCCGTGGAATCCGACCCGGGGCTGGCACCCTGAAGCTGGCAGTGTCTGTTCGATGAAAGAAATCCCACCAGGTTCGGGCAGCTTCGGCAGTGGGACTCCCCCGAAGACTTCGCATCGATAATTCAAAGTGAGCACTGTGTGCCGGGATATGCTGGTCATATCCAAAATTCCTACCGAAGCGAAAGGGATAATATGGCTCCAGCAACAAACTGTCCCCTTTTCAGAAAGCCAGCACACTTGGACGGATGGACAGCGCCCAGGCCCTGAGCTCCGGCTCCAATAGCGGGCGAACCACGTTCTCCTGGCTGATCGGGTGTACATATTTCTCCACTTGGCCGTCTCGGCACTCCCAGTTACTGTTTACTAATGGACTTGAATGAGCGGCCAGGGTCCAAAAGTGGATAGTGCCCGCGGCATCGAGGGGCACCGTCATCAACTTGCCTCGAATGTCGTATAGCCGCATGGACGTCGAGCTTGACGCCACACTTGCAAACTCCAGCATCCGTGGAACCAACCCGCAGCCTTGAATGGTGCGCGGAGCGAATTCTGGGAATAAGGAACAGACCCACGCATTGAAAAAATGCAGTGGGCACACATACCGCGCTTGCCGCGGGAACTGGTGACTGCTGACTTCCCCAAGCGCTTTGTATATCAGACATAGCGTGGCCGGGCACAAAGATAGCTTGATACCCCAGGCCATCTGACAGGCTGGGTAGATGGCGTCTGGGCGAATGACGGTCTCGTCCCCGTAGGGCATGGCGAACGAGCACAGCCAGTACGTCAGATATGCCGCGCAATGAGTCAACGGGTCGACTCCCATTGGGTTCGGCCTGCCGCGGCGCCCTCGAGAAGGGATCTTCACGTCAACCTTTGACTTGGCACGTTTCTTCCGGGCGGTGGTAGTGCCAATGTGAGGGAACTCCTCGTACAGCTTCAGCCCATCATAAAAATACTACACCCAGAGGACCATGCGGACCCTTTTTCAGTCCCCTGGGGGGGTTGCCTCCAGCCATGCAATAGCTGATATAACTCCCGGTACGCCTTCATAAGGTACCGGTATGAGTAGCCGAGAGAATAGTAGCCATCCCCGTTGGTTTCATCCTTAATCATATTCGGGGGGCAGGTTTCTTCGTAGGGCTCCCCATCAATGGGCAAGCCACTGAGCTGATTAAGACTCCACAGATCTAATGAAGTCTCGCCCTCTGCTGTGTAAAAAGTGTTGGTCTCTGCGTTGAACACCTCGATCATCCCGTAGCAAAGACCCCTGGAGATGGGGTGGCTATACCGGGAGGCATACACACTATGATAGACGCCAGCCCGGATGAGGATCGGCGCATAATTGAACAGCACGTATTCTATAAACTCCACGGCCCCCTCTCGAAAGCTGTGCGCATCCTTAAGCTTTAACTCTCCGAACCAGCCCAGCGCCAGCTCATGCTTGAATCGAATGGCCAAGCAATCCAACAGGAAGGGTTCCTCTTTGTATTCCCACTTCAACGAAGCCAGGAACAGGCCGAACTGGGGGTGCTCATTCTGAACCCGCCCGGCAGATGTGTCCCACCGAGCAGGGGGAACTGAGGCGCCCGCACCAACTTGTCCTATGCCGGTAGCACGGCTTCGAGCCCCAAGATGGGCTTCCACTCCCAAGCTTCTCCCACTAAGTACATCGGGATGCTCCTCGAAACACTATAGAATAGGCTGTCCCGAGACTGCAGAATCGTCCGCTCGGCCTCCTTCACAACTCGAAAGTTCCGCCTCTCCTGGTGACTGAGGTGCTTCAGGAAGCGAATGAGATGCCTGTCCTTCGGGAAGTCCTTCCGGTACTCCCCCGTAGCCCGGTCAAAAGTCATAACACCTTCAACCCGAGTGAGCCTGCGGAAATCCATCGTCTCAGCGTCCGAGCCCGACGATCCGGCCAGTGCCGCTATCTCGACGTGCTCCCTGTCCAAGTCTTCTACGTTGAACCACGTAACCACCGACACTGGGGGTGAGGGAACATGTTCGGCACCGGAAGCAGCAGAATCTCTTGGGACAGCCATTTCTCTGCAAGGTGCAAGGTACCTCAAGTCAGAACAAGACACAAGTAAAGAAAAAGAAAGGGAATTATAAAGGGGGCTACACTGCAATTGAATTAAAAGAATGCCAATAATGTCTGACGAAATTTTGGCAGAGTTTCCCCTAGGCCGGAGGCGTAAGGGAAAACATGGGTGCACGCCCACAAGGAGTGACGGCCCCAACAAAGTCACGGTGTGCCCAAGGGTGACACCGGAGCTCCTCCGGTTGAAGAAGTCTGCTTCTCCCCTTCAGCGGCACACCCTGTGCCTTCTCTCAGTGGCACGCTCTCAATGGCCGCCCAGCGGCACACCCTCAGTGCACGCCTCAGCGGCATGCCCAGCGGCTGCCCCAGCTGCACGCCCCTGCTCACGCCTCAGCGGCATGCCCAGTGGCCGCCCTAGCGGCACGCTCCTAGCGACCGCCCCAGCGGCACACCCCTGTGCACGCCTCACCGCCAGGCCCCATGGCCGCCCTAGCGGCACGCTCTCAATGGCCGCCCAGCGGCACACCCTCCATGCCTCCTCACTCAGCGGCACGCTTCGTGCCACCCCCAGCGGCATGCTTCGTGCCACCCCCAGCGGCACGCCTTGTGCCCGCTACCAGCGGCACGCCCCGACGCCATGACCACCCCGATGCGAAGAAGAAGAAGAGGAAAAGAAGAAGAGACGAAGATGAAGAAGAGAGAAAGATGAATGGAAGAAGAGGGGGAAGAGGAAGGGGAAGATGGGAGCCCAGGGCTCCATCGTCCCCCGAGCGAAACAAGAGAAGATGAGAAAGAGAAGAACGAAAGAAGAGGAAGAAGAGAAGAGACGAATAAGAAGAAGGAGAGAAGGAAAGGAAGAGAAGAAGGAGAAGAGAAAAAAGAAGAAGAGGAAGAAGAAGGGAAGGAGAAGGGGGGGGGGGCACGGTGGCCTCACCCCAGACGGCGGCGAGCGGCGGTGGTGTCCGGCAACGGTAGAGAAGAAGAGGAAGGGGGAGCGGAGGTGGCGGTGGTGACCGATGAGACAAAGAGAGAGAGAGAGAGAGAGAGAGAGAGAGAGAGAGAGAGAGAGAGAGAGAGAGAGAGAGAGAGAGAGAATTTGAAAGGAGAAGGGGGGTGTTTCGAACTCCCCCTCCCCCTTTTATAGCCGCCTCAAAAAAAAGAGAGAAAAAAAGAGAAGAAAGGAAAAAAAAGGAAACAAACGAGCGACAGGGAGAATAAAAAAGGGAGAAAAGAAAAAATAAGAAGAGAAAAAAAGAGAGAAGGAAAAAGGAAGAGAGAAAAGAAAAGAAAAAAGAGAAAAGGAGGAAATAAAAAAAGAAAGAAGAGAAAAAGAGAAAGAGAAAAAGGAAGAGAGAAAAAAAAGAGAAAAGGAGAAAAAAAAGGGGAGAAGAGAAAAAGGAAGAATAAATATACACAGATGTATATATAGTAGTAATAATAATAATAATAATATGACACATATATAATAGTGATACAATAAATACACAACAGAGATAACGATGTCCGCATCACATGTCTCATGAACATACGTCCAATAATGTATGTTAATTCCCCAGACACACCCGCGAGCACCGTCTGGCTCATCCTTCGCCCGCACTGCCCTCAGGTGGGGGGGATTTGTGGACGTATAAAATGGCACGTCCATATGTCCCGTCGGGCCCCGCATTAATGTCAAAGTCAAAGGAAGAAGACTCGGAGAGAATGGCCATCCAGGGCTCCGGGAAGATACTACCGTCCGGCAAATCCCCACATTTGCACGGGCGCATTAAGAGACCGAGAAGTCACAGGATGCCCTCCTGAATTGACACACTGCTACGGACCCACCCTCGGGCCCCTAACGGTGAAGAAATATCCCAGAGAATGCACAACTTCAAGTTCCTGAAGCAAAAGCAAAGGCCCCTGTCAAAACGGCACCTTTGGTGCCTCCAGCGGCACGGGCCTGAGGCCCTTCAGTGGCACGGCCTCGAGTCCCCAGCGGCACGGCCCTTCTGCCCTTCAGCGGCACGGCCTCAAGTTCCCAGCGGCACGGGCTTTCTGCCCTTCAGCGGCACGGCCTCAAGTTCCCAGCGGCACGGGCTTTCTGCCCTTCAGTGGTACGGCCTCAAGCCCTTCAGCGGCACGACCCTTCCGCCCTTCAGCGGCACGGCCTCAAGCTCCCAGCGGTACGGGCGTTCTGCCCTCAACGCCCAATGCCCTTTCCCCAGCGGCACAGCGTTGAATTCCCCTGAACGGCACGCACCGGCAGAAGATACAATGGTCAATAGGCAGACCCATTGGCGCGCAGTTCAGCCACTTCAAAGCCAGCTAGCACCCGCCTCGGTGTCACCTTCTGGCTGGAGGAGGGAGATCTTCACTTGACAAGGAAGATACCGAAGTCAACCTCGGATGGCAGTGCCATCAGGAGGTCGGACCCGTCAACGGCCCACGTATAAAAAGCCTCACGAAGAGGAGACAAGAGGACACACAGAGAGAGGCGAGGGCACCCGTTCGAAGAGAGCTCCAGAGAAGAAGAATAAGAGAAGAAGAAGGTAGAAGAGAAGAAGGAGAGGAAAAGAGAGTGTGCGCTGTAGGGTGGAGAGGGAAGGGTGGTGGAGAAGGGAGCGATCACCCTTCCTCATCCTGCCCCTCTCCCCACGTTTTCTTTCTTTTTCCCCTTGTGTCTTTTTTTGTTTGCTTGGATGTACTGGGTTACACTTAGTCTTCTGGCCATGGCCTTTGTCATTTTGAGTTTGTCATGAATAAAACACCGTTTGATCTTGCCTTCGTTTGGTGTATTTGTAGTTTCCTTCTTCCTGCTGGTCTGTGAGTTTGGCGTCTGTCTCCGGTTCTCCGACTCCTTGCTTGATCTCCCCTCCCATGGCATGTGTCTACCTGGTTGAAAGGTTTAGCTCTTGGTTTGATAAGGCAAGGCTAACCCTTCCTCCTTTTGATGGCATTCTGCAATGCAATCCCCCTTCTTCCACCCTTTACAGCCCGTCGAAGTTTCGTGGACCTCTACTTGGCGTGTATCACCCACCTACTAGTCAGAAGGCTCCTCAGCCTTTCCTTCAAAGTCCACGGTGTACCCACACCCATCCCAGCCTCCCAGTCATCCTACCTCTCAGGCCCCCAGCGGCACGCCTCTCCCATTCGCTCGTTTGGCGGCACAGCCCCCCCTGGATTTGCCCAGCGGCACACCTCCCTTGGCCACCCAGCGGCACACCCTCCTTTCGCTGTCTCAGCGGTACACTTCTCATTTGTCTGCCCAGCGGCACACTCTCTCTTGCTGCCTCAGCAGCACACCCTTTGGGCTGCCTCAGCGGCACACATTGATTATCATTTCTCCGGTATACTCATAGCTTGCACCAGTCCACCAATTCCTTGTTCGACGTTTTCTCCGAGTTTTCCAAAGTTTCCCCAAAGGTGGCTGCTCAGGCACCCCCCTCAGTTGTTGGTTCATGCCACTCCTTGTGGGCATGTTCCTTGTTATTCCTTTACCTCCCGGGTCAAGGGGAGGTGCTGCCGAATTTTCGTCAGGAATGACAATAAATTAAAAAAGGGTGGAAGGAAGCAACAAACGAACGAAGTAAGTAACAATAAAACATTCTAATCAACTAAAGGAACGATTCAAGGCTCTAGGAATTGGCTGAATAAGACTTCAAGAACTGCATTGCTAAATACAACTTGGGACTCAATCTCATGACAGGAAGCTGAAAGCTTAACCATCTAAGATGCTTCATCATGAACTGAACAAGGGACCCTCTCTCGAACCCTGGCCCACTCTTTGAACAGCATACTTTGCTTGGTTTTACTCTCCATTCTTCCCAGCGGTACGCTCCCACCTCCCTCCAGCGGTACGCTCCTTCATCCTCCAGCGATACACCTTTCAGCGGTACGCCTACCTCCAACTGTCAGCGGCACTCTCCAAATCACCTTCCAGCGACACGACCTCAGCCCGTGTTGCACAGACCTAAGCCCAAACACCTTGCACTGACTCTTTCTCCACATTGCACCGATGCAACCCAACATTGCACTGACTTTCCTTTTTGCATGAACTCGCATTGCACCAACGCTGCCTGGCATTGCACTGACCTCGTCCCCCTGGCCGACTAGACCTGCACCGAGTCAGTCTGGATCCGCACCGACCCTACCGCTGCACTGACTTCACCCCACATTGCACCGAGGCATTCCCCCTTGCACCGACCTTGTCCCTGAGCCTGAACTGACTTCATCACAGCCTGCACCGATACAACCCCCCCAGGCTGCACCGACTGCACCTAGCATTGCACTGACCTCTCCTGGGTTGAAGCAGAGCTTGCACCGACCTTCACCCAACCCGGTGAACATTTGCACCGACCTTGTCCCCTTTACGACCTCGTCTGCACCGACCTTGCTCAGCCTCTTCTGCACCGACCTTGACCGGACCCCGAACCTCCCTTGCACAGACCCACTGCCCTGCACCGATACAACATGCCTTGCACCGATACATCCCCCCTCCAGGCTGCACTGACTATGCCTCCCAACCGTACGGCGGTAACCCTAGTCTTCTCCCTCCAGCGACACACCTTCAATCCTCCAGCGGTACACCCTCTCCCAGTCTTCAGCGGCACATGCCCAACTCCACCAGCGGTACACTCCACCGTCTTTCCAATGAATACATATATATGTAATAAAAGGGGGGCTATATAATAAAAGGGTCAATAAGTAATAATAATAATGATAAGACAAAAAGGGGGGATGCCTCCAATCAAACAATGAGCGCAAAGAGGATAACAAAAGGGAGTAACACTAATAAACGAGCGATAATGATACATGTTACTCAAGGCAACCCACGAACATAACGGCATGGTCCCCGTCTCTCCTTCTTGGATTTCGAACCCGGGAACATTAATGATGCCCTTGTAAGCCGGGCTTCACCATCGGGAGTTCTCTCTCTCGTCATGTTGACCGCTCGGCCTTACCTCGGGCCAATACCTCATCAGGATCCCCTCCCTCGCCGGGATCTGACCTTCCTCCTTGTATTAAAATTGCCGTCCCTCGGCAGACATTCGCACGGATTCGTCCCCTGTTACCGTCTTGTTCTCCGAATGAACTTTTGTCCAAATGTGGAGTGGTCCATCGGCGACCGATATAATCTGAGTGTTCATGCCCTCACTATGGGCTTATTGCATAAGCCCGACTACCATTTTCTCTTCCTGCATTAATTAGTATTTATTTCGATCGTGGAGCCCTTATTTCTGGCAATTAATCAAGGGTATTCCCCTCTCCGAGGGGATGTAAATGACGTTGTGAGCTTCATGGCACAACGGGTCTTAGTCCCGACCCGAACCACACAATCGTTTGATTAGTCAGATCGAGCGCACAATAAATCATCACTCTGTGACTGGCACGCCCACGCACTTAATAAACGAACAAAACATAAAAAAACATAATAAGTGAAAATAAGTGCGTCCACACTCCATAAATAGGCCTAGAGGGTCAAACTCATTCTACACAAGGCCTTATTGCTAGTAAAAGCCTCCCTTGCTCTTAAAACTTCTTAGTACCATGAAGAGGTACGGGGGTGAAGAGATGGACACCTGTGTGCCCTACAATGGCCCAAAATGTGCAAGACCAAGCCATAGCGACCTGCAGAGGCTCACAACCATTCCAAACCATCTAAGCACCAACCCCATGAAGAAGGTGAGTGAAAGAGTTAAGGTTCTTAGTTCCTTGGTTACTTCTACTCATTGACTTTATCTCCTTGCATTTCTTATTGTTTGCAGATCCAACCGGGCCCACGCCGATATTTCAAACTCAAATGGCTGACTCCCATGGTCCAAGCCCTTCCCTTAGAAGTTACCTCAATTTTGAAAGCATGGCACCTTCACCCCCTTCTAGTGCTGGCAAAGAGCCAAAACAAGATTTCCTTAGATTGGCATAGCATTACGGCTCTTGTGGAATTTGTTGTACTCCTGGTTTTGATGATGACAACAATAAGATAATTGATATAGACACTTAAGTTTTAATAAATGTTTAACTGGAACAAAACGAATGCAGGGTGCTCAATGCGTCAACGCCATCAACAAGCAGCGTCGACGCAGCGGCTTAAGAGACGCCAATATACAAGGCAAGACATGCCTTAATGTACATGTTCGTGCGTCAATGCCATCAACAAGCAGCGTCGACGCAGCGGCGGAAGAGAGGCCAATACACACTTCTGATTTTCATCCGTGCGTCAACGCCACCAACTGGCAGCGTCGACGCAGCAGTTCAAGAAAGGGGCGACTTATCTCTGGCTGTCTTCAATGCGTCAACACTATCCACAGCAGGGTCGACGCAGTGGGACAAATTCAAATGTGTACAAGCAAAGAGTAGACGCAGTGATGCCAGTGTGTCAACGCGGTCAGTCTCCAGAAACAGTAAGTGTGGTAAATTACTAGAATATTTCGATGCAGTACAAGGAGACCCCAATTATGAAAGGGCACGTGATCCTATAACAAAGGACGTGCCAGCAGTCAGACACATGGAAGCTGGGGCTTGCTACTTCACCACGTGGACCAACCCATCGAAGCTCTCTAGGGCGTCTCTGCCCTATCCTCTAGAGCTCCTGTTATTGGTATATAAATCCTTCTTCGTCTTCAGAAAAGATTAGCTCACTCCAAGGGAGAAGTGAAGCAAAAGAGGCCATCTGAGAGCAGAAAGAGAACTCGAGAGAGATAGGCCAGCAGAGAAGATTTCGAGAGTGAGAGAGAGAGAAAGAGAGAACAGCAGCAGCATAAGAGAGAGAATCCGTGAGAGTAAGAAAAGAAGAAGGAGCTTATCTTGAAGAACTGTCCTGACTCGTGGATCAAATCCAGAGTCATCTACTATTTTTACTTCATTTCTATTCTTGTTCTTTCGATCCCTTTTTGAGTTTTGGGTTCCTCCTGAGGGATCAGGAGTAGGGAGACGGGTGTGTCTCCGATTTGTGCTGGTAGCAGAATGCTACTGGTGATAGTTCCCTCCTGTGTGGAGGAAGGGAGGCTGGTTCCTCTGGTTTGCAAGCAGCAGGGGGGCTGCTTGTGGGTTCCCTCCGGGCTAGGAGGAAGAGAGGCTAGGCCTCTGGTGGGTTGCTGGTAGCTGAGTGCTACTGGCTGGTTCACTGGTAGCGGGGCTGCTACCAGTGGGGTTCCTTCTTGGTATAGAGGAAGAGAGACATGAGTCTCTGGTTTCTAGTAACCGTGCATTGCTAGAGGTTCCCTCCGGGTAGGAGGAAGAGGGGAGGTTGTTCCCCTGGATAAGCTATGTATCAGCGTCTGTTGGCAAGCTGTGTTGCCCAGCTGTTAGTGAAGCCACACTCGGTTTGAGTGTGGGGTGGACGTAGGTCTGCGGGTTGCAGACCGAACCACCTAAAAATTGATTGTGTATTCTGTGGTTTGATTTCTCTCTATCCTCTCCGCTAGATGAATGCTTAGATTTGTTATGTTTACCATCTAATGCTTACTATGTTTGCTGATCTGTTGTTTGATCAGTGTCTCGAGAGAAATCTATTCTGCTATGAGAAGTGAGCCTCCAATCTGTTCTGTCGTAATTCTTGCCCGTCATCTGTTTGGCTGCATTTTGTTCCGTCTATATAGGTTTTGGTGTTAACACTTCAAGTATTTGTTTTTAGTCTCTTAAGATGGTTTGGTAGCTCAGTTCAGTGGAGGTGTTCAAACTCCTTCAACGTGTTTTATTCCGCTATTGATTTTATAATTTGGGAAATTTTTTTAAGGATCCATTCACCCCCCCCTTGGATCATTTAGACCATCTTCGATTACAACAATTGGTATCAGAGCGGTTCCCTATTTTTCCAGATTCAACGATCTGTAGGGGATCCTGCTGGTCTGATAGGTGCATTTCTGATTGGGTTTTATTGCTTGGTTTTACTCCTGAACTGATTTCAATGAAGCATCCACCGATCTTTAGTGGTTCTGGATTTAAGTTGTGGCTTAGAGGTCTGCGTACCTATGTTAAACAACTTGATCCGGATCTGTGGAAGTTGATTTCGCATGGTCCACACATACTGCCAAAGAAAACGTCCAAATGGACTGACAGTGATAGATACATGTGTGATCAAAACATGAAGGCTATGGAAATTATGAAGGCTGCCACTGACAAGGCCTTACACTCGTGTTTTTATCATTGCAGGTCAGCCGCCGAAATCCTGGACAAACTGAAGATAGCTTTCCAGTCAAAGAAGGACGCCTGCATGATGGCCAATGGGACTGATCACAGTAACAATCAAAGTGATGAAGAGGACAATGATGATCAGGTAAACCCTTTCCAACATTATACTGTGGATGATTGGGAAAATACTTATGCTGACTTGTTGGGGTTATATGAAAAATTAAAAAGGGAACATAAGAAACTGAAAAAGGGTACTAGATTAAACAGTGCAAATTCCTCTTCATGTCAAAATTGTTTAAAATTGAAACAAACAAATGATGCTTCTATATCTGAGATTTGTGAGCTTGAGAATCAAGTATCTGTTAACTCAAAACTGAATGAACTTAAATCTGAAAATGACTCTCTCAGGAAAATCATTGAAGAAAATGTTCAGAAAGTTAGAAACCTTGAACGAGAAAATAAACTGCTAACTGAAAAATCTGAAGCTAATCAACAATTTGAACCACCTTGTGAAGATCAGATCTTAATAAAGGAACTGACTCAGAATGACAAGTTCAAGGAAGAAATTGAAAAACTAAAAATGTTGAACAGTAGTATGGCTGAGAGGCTTCTTGTGTTTGAAAAAGGAAAGAGTGTGTTATTGGACAATTCAGAGAGCTCAGATAATCTTAAAATTGAAGTTGAGAATATTAAGATTTTGAATTCAAGACTTAATGATAAACTTGCAAATAGTGATGAAGAAATTGCCAACTCTGAATTGTTGATTGTCTCTTTGGAAAATGAAATTCATGACTTGAAAAATTCTTTGTCCAAATTTGTTGATGGTCAAAGAAATCTAGATAAACTGCTAGGTGTTAAAGTCAATTTTCAAAAAGAAGGGTTGGGCTATAACCCAACAAAGAAAAAAAGTTTTGAAAATAAGATTCAAACTTCAGCTGTTTCAAATGTAGCCTCTGTTAGTTCAGCCAATCCTTCAGTGTTTCAATTTGCTGCTCAAAGAATTCTGAAGCCAACTGAAAAACAAAAAGGAAAGAACAAAATGGCTTCTACTACTTACATGCATCCTGTTTTTAAATCTCATGCTAACAGGAAACTCATGTCATGCCTTAAGTGTCATGAAGCTGGTCATCAAATGCATAAATGCAAACTGAAAGGAAAAGATGACATGAATGCCAGTAAAATACATGTCAGGAAAACTCATGTCAGAAATCATGAGGTTCAGAAAAAGAAAATGTCATGTTATTACTGCCATAGAATTGGCCATTTGATGCATGAGTGTGAATTAAACGAACTGGATGATTTGAATGCTGAAATGATGAATGCTAGGAAATATCATGATAAAAAACCTGCTGTTCGTTCAAAGAAAAGTGAATGCTCTCATTGTGGTAGATTAGGCCACACCTCTGCTCAATGTTGGTTTGCTAATGGAAAGAAAAAATCACTCTCACATCATGCTAAATCTTATGCTAACCAACATACTTTTAATATAAACAAAATTGCTTCTCTGAACTAGCATGTCAAATGTTTTAATTGTAACAAGCTTGGGCACAAGGCCACTGAATGTTGGGCAAGTTCTTTTAGAAGAAAGTTCACTTTCTGCTCCCATTATGGGAAGCTTGGCCATGCAGTCAAGGACTGCTGGCATGTCCAGGGTAGGAATAGAAATTCCAAAGAATTTGATAGGAACAAACTTGTTTTTAAAAGAATTCCTATTTGCTCAAATTGTAGAAGACCAGGCCACCAAGTTGCTACTTGCAGGGTAGCTGGTCATGAAAAGAAAAAGTTCCATAATAATAACAGAAACCCTCATGCTCACTCTTATAATGCTCAAGTTCATGCTAGTATACATAAGAGGAACATGAAACCTGCTAGTTCATGCCACTATTGTGGGCTGTCTGGGCATTCAATACATAACTGTTTTATCATGAACTCTGATGACTATTTGGCACAGAAAAAGATGCAGACAGTCCCAAAAGGGGCTAATTACTATGCAAGACCCAAGACCACTTGGGTTCCTGCTAGTGGAAAATAGGAAGGTGCCTAGCAGGTGTGCCTTGGATGGAATAAAGGGGTAATAAACCAGGGCACATAAAAGGACCCCATGTTTGAACGCTTCAGGTAAATTCACTGCTGCCTTCTTAATCTGAATTCAATTCTTAATTCATCCGTATGCCTTCTAACTGATAGTTGCTTGTCTGAGGGGGAGTTAATATAATCTCTGCTGCATGACTTATTGAACTGATTACATGTTCACAATCTGCACACTCAAAACCATGCAGACTGGTGATTGTTGTTGAACATATAAACTGCTTGCTTTAGACTAGACAGGATTATCATGATTAAAACAATCTTACTTGTCTGCCATGCCTTTTTGGTTATCATGATTGATTTGTCAGCTCTCCACTTTTCTTATCCTTTCTACTTCTCTCGCTTAGGGGGAGTAGGCAGTGGTTTGATCTTGACTAGGGTGTGCTGTTCTGTCCAGTAAGTCAAGTTCTTGGTGTTTGTTTCGGATGGCTGGGCCAACATTATTGTCTGGGAACATAATTGGAGCAGAGTGTCCTTGTTTGATGAGCTAACGCTGTGACCGGATTGCGTTAACGCAGCCATACCTCTGGGTCAACGCTGCCACTGCTTGTTGAAGTGCCTCGATTAAATCTTCTCTTCATAGAACTTCCTCAATTCCACTTCGGTCTAGTCCCTTGATGCAACTCAACAGCTCATTGTGTCTGACATTCTCTAACTTCTAGATGAAGGTCCTTCTTGTATTCTGAGTTTTGCAACAGATGTCTTTAATTCAGGGGGAGTCTAAGTTCAATTCCTCTCACCTTGAGATATGTATTGTTTTTGGCTCCATGATGTATTAATGTCTGAAGAATCTATAATTCTCTTGAATATTGGTGTCTAAAACTTTTGAACTCGACTGTAATCTAGTAATGGTATAGTTTCTGAACCATTTAAGACTGGGAGGTCATCTTCTCTTAAATCTTCTTGACCAATTGCAAAGAATCATCTTGTATAATCGAATTTAATATTTGTATTGACCTTAAACTCAGAAAAGGCCTTTTGAGTTTTGAAGAGAAAAACCCCACACACATATATTTTTTAAAATAAAAAAAAAATCTTGGCATGCTTTCACTGAGAAACTGCCTCTATGCACCAAGAAGTACTAAAGAGCATGTCATGAGGTGAGCTGTCATGTGCAGAGCAATGGAAACAGTCCACTGAGAAACTACCTTCATGCACACATGCAGAGCTAAAAGGCATGTCATGATGTGGACTGACAACTCTGTTCCTTCACGGCAAAATAGTAGGGCTTGCTGAGTAACCGAGGACTCGGGTGTCTGATAAACATGTGTACCCGTGTCAAAAGGTTGGCTTTACTTGACTGCTAAGAGTATATTGAAAAATTGAAAATGATAAAAATATGTTCTACATATATATGTGTGAGGGTGATCTGAATCTCAATAGTCCAAACTAAGTTTAATTTCAATAACAGTTAAATTCTACCTTGCAAGGAACTCTTGAAATTGAATTTATAGAAGATAGAGTTGAAAATTCGAGGGCAAAATGGGCTCTGCTCTATTACCTTACATGTACTAAGGTTGTTCAGAGTTTAAAACTCAATTTCTCATAATTATCCATTCTCCGTACTTTTTAGTGCATTGATGCCATTTTCTTATCATATCTCTGGTAAGGGCTTATTAAACTTGAACTATTAAATATCCTTGAGTTCGGTCATCTTTTCACTATCTCAGTATCTCAAGGATACCCATCTGCTGTTGCCTTCTCAACCAAGGCTCTTTCCAAAAGGAAAGAAGTCAAGAATGGATAGCGAAAGCATCAAGTCTTCAGAACCCTCAGAGCAGTGGGAGAGAAAGAGTTACTGACGTGCAACGGTTTCTTCTTTATTGCTTGCTGAAAAAGATAAAAGTTTCTTTTGTAGATGCTGCACTTTAGACCATGGGTTCCTGTCTAACCCAAATAAGGTCACTTCCCTATGTAGCTGCTTTAACACCTATTTTCAAAGAAGTTGGAGTTGACCTAAACTTAGAATTAGAATCTCACATTCCGAAGGGCAACAGATACAGTCTGTCTTCCATAAAAACCTTCATGGGATTCAAAATTGTTGATGGTCAGCCTGATTAGGACTCTTCCAAGTCAGCAGACTGCACCTGCTGGAGTTGTTCAGGAACCAAGATCAGATTGTCAGGCTGAACCACAGGACAGAATAGAGAGAGATGATGGACAGAGAAGCCCAATCAGGCTGGATGTACCTGAATCAAGCTCAGTAAGAATGGATGAACTTAACGATGAACCTAGTACTTCTCGAGCTGTAATGATTCACCAGGGTCCATTGCCAGAAATGCCACCATCAGAAGGACCCCAAGTCAATCTCATTTCTGAAGAAGATACTCCAGCACAAGAGGCAGCTGATGAGCCTGAGCCGATGGCAGGAATCAATTCGACACTCATTCAGTACCTAGAATCAAAATTCAAAAATATTGATTCCTCTTTTCGTCAGGTTCAAACAAATACTGAACTGAGGACTTCTCATCTTGAGCAGAAGTCGGATAGTAGGTGGGAGAAGTTTGTCCATGACAAATATAAATCAGACAAGAAGCACAATGACTTTATGGACTCCCTTATTCAGGTTTCATAGAAGGTTGGCTTCATCATGGGCAGTTTGTATACTCTGCAGCAAAAGTCCATGTCCACTCTACATTCTATTCAGTCAACCAACTTTGATATCCGAGAAAATTTGAGTTCAATGAATGTGAAGTATGCGAGATTGGTAGAGAAAAGCCAAATAGCTGCTGCTCAACTTCCTAGTCTGCTTGAAAATATGAACATTTTTGGACAAGAGCTCACAAAGCTGATTACCAGCTCTATGGCAACAAGTCAAGACACCCAGGCAGTCTTAAAGCTATTGAAACAACATTTTCCACCTCCTTTCCCTGACCAACAGGATACATTCTGTCCTCCACAAGCTGAAGCTTCATCCTCTGCAACACCTTAGGAGTCACAACAAAGAGCACAGCTAGAATATCTATTTGACATCCTGCACAAATGGTTTGAAGACATGACCTCCAAGGTACAGCAGTGTCATTCGTTTGTTCTGCAGAGAGATCAAAGTTACATAGACAGCTTGAACACCCTGACAACTTCTATGGCTCAACTTCAGAAGCAAGTGGACAAAATTTGTGCTTCCCTCATGCCAACATCCTCCTCAGCACCCCTTTCTGCTGATGACAAAGGGGGAGAGAATTAAGTTTGTTTTGTTTAGGGAAGAGACAGTCTACAGAGAAGAGACAGTATAGACAGTCTACAGAGAAGAGACAGTATACCGACAGAAGTTTGCTTGTTATTTTGGGTTTTTGGGGAGAGAAATGAAAATTCCTCTTTGAAGATATTGCTTTTATACTGTGGCACATTTTTGTGATCTGAATGGGTTGCCTCCTTCTATGTCTGTTTATGTCATTAAAAAAATCTTGGGGTTGTCATCATCAAAAAGGGGGAGATTGTTGTACTCCTGGTTTTGATGATGACAACAATAAGATAATTGATATAGACACTTAAGTTTTAATAAATGTTTAACAGGAACAAAACGAATGCATGGTGCTCAATGCGTCAACGCCATCAACAAGCAGCGTCGACGCAGCGGCTTAAGAGACGCCAATATACAAGGCAAGATAGGCCTTAATGTACATGTTCGTGCGTCAACGCCATCAACAAGCAGTGTCGACGCAGCGGCGGAAGAGAGGCCAATACACACTTCTGATTTTCATCCGTGCGTCAACGCCACCAACTGGCAGCGTCGACGTAGCAGTTCAAGAAAGGGGCGACTTATCTCTGGCTGTCTTCAACGCGTCAACGCTATCCACAGCAGGGTCGACGCAGTGGGACAAATTCAAATGTGTACAAGCAAAGAGTAGACGCAGTGATGCCAGTGCGTCAACGCGGTCAGTCTCTAGAAATAGTAAGTGTGGTAAATTACTAGAATATTTCGATGTAGTACAAGGAGACCCCAATTATGAAAGGGCACGTGATCCTATAACAAAGGACGTGCCAGCAGTCAGACACATGGAAGCTGGGGCCTGCTACTTCACCACGTGGACCAACCCATCGAAGCTCTCTAGGGCGTCTCTGCCCTATCCTCCGGAGCCCCTGTTATTGGTATATAAATCCTTCTTCGTGTTCAGAAAAGAATTGCTCACTCCAAGGAAGAAGTGAAGCAAAAGAGGCCATCTGAGAGTAGAAAGAGAACTCGAGAGAGATAGGCCAGCAGAGAATATTTCGAGAGTGAGAGAGAGAGAAAGAGAGAACAGCAGCAGCATAAGAGGGAGAATCCGTGAGAGTAAGAAAAGAAGAAGGAGCTTATCTTGAAGAACTGTCCTGACTCGTGGATCAAATCCAGAGTCATCTACTGTTTTTACTTCATTTCTATTCTTGTTCTTTCGATCCCTTTTTGAGTTTTGGGTTCCTCCTGAGGGATCAGGAGTAGGGAGACGGGTGTGTCTCCGGTTTGTGCTGGTAGCAGAATGCTACTGGTGATAGTTCCCTCCTGTGTGGAGGAAGGGAGGCTGGTTCCTCCGGTTTGCAAGCAGCAGGGGGGCTGCTTGTGGGTTCCCTCCGGGCTAGGAGGAAGAGAGGCTAGGCCTCTGGTGGGTTGCTGGTAGCTGAGTGCTACTGGCTGGTTCACTGGTAGCGGGGCTGCTACCAGTGGGGTTCCTTCTTGGTATAGAGGAAGAGAGACGTGAGTCTCTGGTTTCTAGTAACCGTGCGTTGCTAGAGGTTCCCTCCGGGTAGGAGGAAGAGGGGAGGTTGTTCCCCTGGGTAAGCTGTGTATCAGCGTCTGTTGGCAAGCTGTGTTGCCCAGCTGTTAGTGAAGCCACACTCGGTTTGAGTGTGGGGTAGACGTAGGTCTGCGGGTTGCAGACCGAACCACCTAAAAATCGATTGTGTATTCTGTGGTTTGATTTCTCTCTATCCTCTCCGCTAGATGAATGCTTAGATTTGTTATGTTTACCATCTAATGCTTACTATGTTTGCTCATCTGTTGTTTGATCAGTGTCTCGAGAGAAATCTATTCTACTATGAGAAGTGAGCCTCCAATCTGTTCTGTCGTAATTCTTGCCCGTCATCTGTTTGGCTGCATTTTGTTCCGTCTATATAGGTTTTGGTGTTAACACTTCAAGTATTTGTTTTTAGTCTCTTAAGACGGTTTGGTAGCTCAGTTCAGTGGAGGTGTTCAAACTCCTTCAACGTGTTTTATTCCGCTATTGATTTTATAATTTGGGAAATTTTTTTAAGGATCCATTCACCCCCCCCTTGGATCATTTAGACCATCTTCGATTACAACAGAATTGTGGCATCCACAAACTCATACATTCATATTCTCATCCTTCGAAGCCACAATCTTGCTGGAAGAGGCAGAAACCTACCTAGGACTACCTAGGTCCAAGCTCGGGGAAGAGCACCAAATATGCCACACTGTAACCCCAATAGACTCCACATTGATCCTAGGCGAATTTCTTACAAACCTAAAGGATATCTAGACCATGCTTATCCCTTAACATGTGCATCTAATCCCCTTAGCATAGTGGGTTGTATCACATTGCATGAATAAGTGTGGGAAATATGAGGCTATAGTGAAAGCCTCCGCCATATGCCTATGCGGGACCTTACTCTTCCCTACATCGAACCACCTCTTAGACCACACTAACCTTAGTGCCATCAGTGGGCTATGGCATGGACTAACCCTTTCTCATGCCATCTTGTCATACCTTTATGAGGGTGTTGTACCCAGACATTTTCCCAGAGAAAATAATGAGAAACGGGGGCTCGAGAATTTCCACGAACACCTTCAAGGCGTTATTTGTCCGGCCCTTTCTATGACATGCCGGGCCCAGCTAAGGGTCCTAGACAGCTTTCTGTGACTCACGGCGATGCCTACAATTAATGGGGGCCATCCCCGATCACCCAATACGCGGTTTCACCAGCCTTCGACTAAACCACTCGGGCCAACCCGTGGGCACCCTGACAACGAGCCACGACACGTGGCACCCAACAACGAGGTCGGGATTCACCCCCACAATGCCTCCCTTCAGCATTCTAAAGCCAAAGGAGTACCTTTCCTAGTCAACCATGGACTTCGAGAGCCCTTAGCACACCTATACGGCCCGTGATCACTTATCAGGAATTTCCTCGAGCACCTCGTGGGCGCGTATATTCCAGTTGTTCTACAGCAAGGCGGGGCCGACCCACGGCTTAGACACACTAACCACATCATACGGCAACCCTCCAGCAAGCCGGGGCCACCCCCGACCCGCAAACACACGGCAATGAGCCATTAACTTTCAGCCCCCTCTTTATGGGACGCCGGCAGGATACGATACTCTGCTTTCGCAAGATGGCGCTCCATCACCCACCACCGCCCCCGTGGGATCTCCACCTCTGCTCTCAGACCGCTCACCGTCCGCGTCCCGAGTTGCTCCCTTGCACCATCCACCGTCCGTGCCTGTCGTGGCCGCTGCAGCGCCTTCCGCTATGGTCCCCTGTTTTGGCTTCGACCACCCCTCCCCCTTTTCCTCCTGCCTCACCAGCCCTCCCCTTCATCCCTCTGCTCCCCCTCCTGTAGCCTCCTCCATCACCCTGCCTCCCTTGCTCCCCACCCCCCTCCTGACCTCTATCCTCCACCTTGTTCCCCAGCTCCTCCTTGCTTTTTTGTTAGCCCTCTGGCTTCCCTTCGGTTGCTCTGTGCCCCTGTAGCCCGTCAGGGCCATCGGTGTAGCCCTCTTGCTCCCATCCTTCCTCTCCTACTCCCCTCCTACCTTTCCTGCTCCCTTCCTACCCTCTGCTCCCCTCCTGCCTCTCCTGCTCCCCCTCCTTGTTGTGCTCCTCTAGCCCGTCAGGGCCCTCAGTGATGCCCTCCTCCCTTCCTATGCTTGCCTCCTGCCTCCCCTTCTCCCCACCCCCCCTCCTATCCTTCAAACCTCCCTCTGCCCTCCTGGCCTCCTGCCTCCCCCCTCCCCTCTCCTCTTCGGTTCTTCTGGCCCTACCTTCCCCCCTGCCCTCCTACCTTCCCCCCTCCCCTCTCCTCTTCGGTTGCCCTTGCTTCTGCTCGGCCCTTCTGCCTCCCTTAGCCCTATCTCTTTTCCTTCTCCCTTCCTCTCTGTTCTACCGTCAGCCCCTTGGGTCACTCTTCCTCTCCCCCGGTCGGTACAGACTCTCGTTGCACCTCCTCGTTCAGATCGTTGCTCCCACGGCTCCCCCACGTGCCTTGGTCGATGCCCCCCCCCTTCAGGTCGATGCTCCCTCCCCTGCTGCCGCTCCGGTCGTCGCACCCGCCGTTCAGGTCGTTGCACCTCCCAGTCTAGGTTGATGCTCCCACGGCTCCCCTGCTGCTCCTCGCGCCCTGGTCGATGCCCCCCCGTCCAGATTGATCCTCCCTCCCCTACTGCCGCTCCGATCCGTCCAGGTTAGCCTGCCTGCTGCGGCTGGGAGGGTGGCCCAGCCCACGCGCGCCACCGACCGCCAGCCAAGCTACACCCACCGGCGGGTGGGTTATGCTTCAGTGTTGCTTCGCCCCTTATTTTGGGCCTCGTTGTAGTTTTCCTTCTTGGGTTTTTTGGGCCTTTCCCACTTGTTGTTTGCCCCTGTATTGGGCCTCGTTTCAGGTTCTCCTCTTTTGGGCCTAGTGGGCCTTGCTCACATGTTGTTTTTGGGCTCCTCCCTTCCTTCGTAGGATGCCCCCCCCGACCTTTGTGGTCCCAGGTACCCCCAACCATTTTCTTTCTCTTTATGCTTTTCATATATAAAATTTCTTGTAGGGTGGCCGGGGTCAAGTAGCTCCCCTTGCCCCCTTACAAGTATGACCTAAGTTAAAAAAAAAATTAACTTTCAGCCCCCGGGCCAACCTGGGGCTACCCATCAACCCACTATACAACGTGTCATACCTTGCCATGGCGGGGCCCACACACCCGCAATGCCTTCCCTCAATTCTTACAGGCTATCATCCTCACTATGGGGCTAAATCTAAGCCCAACCAGCCACCGACTCGAGCCGTTTGACAACCCAGAGTGTATCGGGAATTTCCCCGAACACTTTACGAGCGGCAACAACAACATTAAACAATTGACCTCCATGGGTTAATCCCGGCACCCTGGAGACCTAAGTCCATCAAAGGACAGTGACAAATGACATCGGAAGACCCCCGAGGTTGCCCCTCATGACGGCGGCTCGCCTAGGGGGGAGTTCACCCGAGGTGTGGGTGAACTCCCCCCCCCCCAGCCTCTTCCACCTTAGTTCGAGCCCGCTCCAGTCCTAGTCCCGCTCGATTCCAAACTACGTACCAGCTCGAGGAATGTTCAGGGGGAAGAAATCCAAAGCATGGAGCCTCGCACGGTCAACCTCGTTCTGTACGCTCCAATCAAGCCAGCCACCAGTCCGTATCCTTTTCTTCCTCTTCTTGTGTTCATAATAGGTCAAAGTGGGCCCAAGAATTACAAAAATAGGGATTTTATAGGCCCCCACAAAAAACCCTTGTCCAGTCTGCGTTAACCCACCCTGGGGGGGGGGGGGTTTACGCAGACCAAACCGGCCCCCCCGGTCAAGTCCGCGTAAACCCCCCCATTCCATTAAAAAAAAAAAATTAAAATAAAAAAAAGGAGCACTCCGCGTTAACCCCCCCTTTGGGGGGGGAGGGTTTACGCCGACCAGACCGCCCCCCTGGTCAGGTCCGCGTAAACCCCCCATTCCATAAAAAAGAATTTTTCTAACAAAAAAAAAGCCTTCTCAGCCCCGCGTTAACCCCCCCTAGGGGGGGGTTTACCTGGACCAGACCCCCCCGGTCTGGTCCGCGTTAACCACCTCCCCCTCTCACAACAACAAAAAAACATTTTTTTTCAATTGAAGGTCGGTCTGGTCCGCGTTAACCCCCTCCCCCTCTTACAACAACAAAAAAACATTTTTTTCAATTGAAGGGGGTTTACCCGGACTAGGGCACCCCCTCCATTCCAATCCGGGTAAACCCCCCAATGCTTCAACTTCTCTATAAACCCCCCCTAGAAGCTCAAGGGGCACATATACACAGGTGCATGCAAATACATAGACAACAAGGCCCAGCATTCTAGCAAGTATACGAGGAGCGAAGCGCGTTGGTTGGCTTGTAGATCGACTGCGTACACGCCGAGGGTCTGTCGAACGTACTTCCCTCATATGGCGTCAGCCGCTTCACTCAAGTCCATCCCTTCGCATATGGGGTGTTATGATAATGGCGACCATACCCACACATTGGGTATGCCCGCGTATGGCGAGTTATGATAACTACGCAAACGCCATAATGCCGGATTTGCCCCTGCCATGGGACCACATGCCCGCCGCTCATCCCGAGCGGGCCACAGACGGTCCCGACCATTGACCCGAGTTAGCCGAACCCTGGCCCGGAAGTAATATTCTCTGGACAGGCTCCAACTCCCTGGCATGCCAACACTCACCCTTCGGGATCCGCACATGACTGCTCATCTCGAGCCGCGTTCGACATTCCTCGGGCAGCAGCCAGTGTCCGCCCCTGCCATCCAGTCTAGCCCGCTCCCGAAAACTCCGCTACACCTTTAGCTCCTCGTGGAGAGCCTCTGTAAAAATACGCAGACATCCGCTTTATCTTGCATTGACCCGGGGACCGACCCATTCGTCAAAATTGTCCCACGACTTGCACCAAATGTACTTTGGCCTTTAAGGCCCACCTGTAAAGCCTTCATGGTATCTATAAGGAAAGAATGGCCATAAAGAAATCGGTTGTTCACACATACCCGCACCCGGGTTCCGATATGGTCAGCACACCGGCCGATATGTGACCAGTCCCCTAGATTCCAGTCGATCAACCCTACCAGTCGAATGCAATGGTCACCCTATAGCTGTAGTGTATATCCAGTCCTTTACCCATGGCTTCAGGAACATCCCGGCCCTCCTTCAACACGGAACAAAGGTGTTTGGATTCAATCTGATGTAAAAGAAACACCGGGGATATGCGGTCGGTGGGGAAAGACGTCCTGTACATGAACCCCCACAATCGCCTACACACTCGTACCTGCGGAACCTCCTTCTCTCCACGTGCTGCCCGATACCCTCGTGCCCGCGTGCCGTGCCTTGGCGGCGCTTCCCCTGTCAAAATTTGGTTCCATAGGTGATTGTTGAGAAGTCGACTGGCACGCCCACATTCTACCCAGTCATCCCGGTTCAAGTCACCTAGGATGATTAATCACACTCTTCCCGTGTGTATGCGTCATCCTTTGCTCACCCCTGTCGATACCTCCGAAAACCACACGTGCCAAGTCAACCTATCTAGGCCTTCCGTAAAAGGTGAGTGTATGTCATCACCGCGAGAAATATATAATAACAAAAGAAAATACCGCCCAAAAGTCTCTCACGAGCCAAACGGAGGGTCTCAGCTCAGCTTCATTAGGCGGCCCGCTCTTTGGGTCCATCATCCTTCTAGAATGTTGAATGGGCATCCGACTTAAATTCCAACACAAAGAATGTCTAACCTCAGCCAGCCGAATCCATGGGAGTCATCCTTTACATTTCATCGGCACTGCTTCAAGATTTCCTAACCAAGTGGAGTGCCGAATAGCGGACAAGAAGTCAAGGGACGAGTGGCGACTCTATCTCAACACCCAACCGATCGGACACTTCAACATGCAACCACTGGTTCTACATGGGCAACTCATCCAATTACCTTGAAGGATAGGGCTTGACCTCCAACTTGTGGGGAACAACAATCTAGCACTCTACAATCCACATAGGTGCTACCTGTTGGTCGGGCTACCTCGCGTGACGGTCCCGAATCTCTCACACCTACCACCCAAACGGGCTAGACGGCTGGGCACCATGGAAGATGAAGAAGTGGTTCGAAGCGCATTGGTGATGTGCGAGGTGAGCAAGGTGAGCCCCCTTCCAGCAGAGGTAACAGAGGATGAGGGAGCCTACCGGGCTTACCTCAAGGAGTTGTGTGAGATTTGGCCATGTGGGGGCAGGCGGCTAGACTAGAAGACACACGATATATTGATGTATTTTAGACATGAAAGGATGCTCTTAAGAAAATGATGAAATGGAAGGATTATTTGAATTATGAGTGCCTTCTGTGCCACTTTTCTTTTTTTATTTTTTTTTAAAATCAGTTCTGGGATAAACGCGGTCTAATAACTGACTGCGAGCCCTATGGCACGGTTCCGTGTGTGACCGCGGTTGTCCCAGACTTAAAGGGCTTTGAAAAGAGAATGAATGAATGAAGGTGGGTTAACATAGGGGTGGATACTTGGAGACATGTCCCCCTCCACACTTAGAGAAAACAATAAAACAAATTAGATTTGTTCTTAGGCTTAGCCCCTTGCCATAAACAAGAGATGCGATGTGGCCACATCCTTGATAGTGGTCAAGGGCCTAAGCCCTATTAAATAGACAAAATAGCCAATGAAAGGAAAATGCATGTAATGCAAATGCAGATGCTGATGAGAAGAAGACCTTAAAAATTGTCTTTTGAAAATTTAGGATATTTTTAGATTTTTAGATTTTTTATTTTTATTTTTATTATTTTTTAGGATTTTGAAAATATCTGATCAGATTGAGTTGACTCCAACCACGCAGCAAGGACACTAATCCTCTCCCTTTTTACAAATGACATCCCCGAGTGCAGTTGTGCATTTAAGGGTGGCGCACGATAACCAATCACCCCCCATCAACGGTGCCCCTACTAGGGCCATACTCGGGATGCATTTTTTGACCTTTAGCGAGGAGGAAGAATAGTTGGGGAAAGCCAGGTATAGGTATAGAGGATTCAGGGGTCAACTCCCTTCCATAGGACTGCCCTAGAGATTCAGTCTGTTGCGCCGGAGCTTTGTGTCTTTTTACTTGGACCTACTTTTAACTGAGGCATGCATATGACCATGCTCATAACGTCCCGCGGGGAACTGTACTGTCCTCTTGCCATACCTTTCTTTTTCTTTTCATACTTTTCTTTTGTGTAGTTGCCCTTTCTTCGCTAGGTTTGGATTTGAGCTTTGTTTTTGTAAGTCTTAATAGACTGCCCTATTTGAGACTTCCTCTTATCGGGAGTGTAGATATTTATGATGAAGTGGTGTGATGATGTGTGTGAGATATGGAGGTGTGATATGTGCTAACTCAAACAAACAGTAACATCAAGTATAGAGCATGTGGGCATGTCATCTCAACAGTGCAAATAAAAGCAATAGGAATAAACTAAACACACGCCGTGGGCGTGGAGCAAAGAAAGGAAAGTAAACACACACCGTAGGTGTGGAGCAACCAAGAGAACAAAGTAAATAAGAGGAGATGTAAAAATATGATGACCAATACCCAAATAAGAAAGATGTGATCGCCACCAAAGCAAGCAATGCGGCAAAACTACCATACATACCTTGGAAAGAAGCCGAGTGAGGCACACTCGCCCTTGGGAGAGAAAACTAGGTGCAGACGTGAAAAACGGTCCTGAGACGACCGCAAGGCTAATAAAAACGGTCGAACGATAGACCGCAAGGAAAGGCAAATGGTCGGACGACGGCCCCTAAGCGCACCCAGAAAAGTATGATGTGGAACTTGAATCTCCACCCCTCCTGGCCTGTCAGAAGTGTTGGGCCTCATGTAATGAGCCCTGTAGACCTGCAAAAGAGTGTAGACACAAGAAGAAACAACCCAATTAGCCCTGGAAAAGTATAGTATCGATAGTGCAATGAAACTAATATGCATAACAAGAAGGGTGAATACCTGGGGGGTTTGTGGTTTTTTAACCCCTGTGGGGTATGAAAACAATAGGAGTATGTTTAAAAACGTGGTGTGAGTACAGAAGAACGTGGAAGAATAAGAGAGAAATATGCTATGATGATGAAAAGAAGGACAAAGACTAAGAGAAGGAGAACACAAAAAACACTTAAGAACTGGCTACTCCTTGACCAGACGACCCTAGGACGCAAACACAAGCTCCCCCTGGTTGGTACTCACTCCAGGATGCGGCAACACTTCGACGTAAGCTCCAGAAATCTCCTTATTAAGCCATGAAGTCAAGGGTTCTATTTATAGACCCCCAAAATCTTAGGTCGAGTCGGAGGGATAATGACACAAAAATAGGGCTGAACCTAGATAAATCTCGAAGATAATACTCCCAAGAGTCCATAGAAACAAACAGAAGCTTCTGAGGATCAATACTCAGAGAGAAATCATCAAACTAATTACTTTTTATACAATGTTTCATGGTGTGATTGCTGCTCATGTTGCCATGTTATTGAAGACATTGATCACCTTTTTATATATAGTGAAATACCTGCTTATTTATGGAACAAATTTGGTCCTTTAATTGCAAATCCCCATCTGGAATTCAATTCCATTCACTGTCGGCTCTGCAGCATTCTCAATGAATTCTCTGTTCACAGCCCACAAGGTTTTCTATCTCTGCAAATATCCATGATGATTGTGTGGGAAATTTGGAAGTATAGATGCCGCATCAGATATGAAGGAGTCAGAACTAAATACACTCAGATAGCTGAACATATACATGATGACATTGTCCAAAATTTGAAACAAATTACTTTCAAATATGGTGTTAGTAACCCACTAAGAAGCATTCTCCAATCAATGGGTATATCCATCAATCATAAAAGATTATCTTGCATCACAGTTTGTTGGATTGCTCCCAGGACAGGATTTGCTCTTAATGTTGATGGTGCAAGTAAAGGCAATCTAGGTATGTCTGGGCGAGGTGGATGTTTCAGAAATGTTCAAGGGAAAATGCTATTGGGTTTCTCTCATTATTATGGACATGGGTCCAACATGGTTGTAGAAGGAAGGGCCCTTCTTGATGGTTTAAGATTGGCTCATTTACATAATATCCCGGTCTATATTATCTACACTGATTCACTTGATTTGATTACTCTTCTTCAGCATAATAGAAGCCCACCTTGGTCTTTCCTTCCATGGTGGAGAAAGCTTCAGTATTTTTTCAGACTGCAACAAGTTCCCATTGTGCATACATACAGGGAAGCTAATCAAACTGCGGATGCTCTGGCGAACTATGCTACCTTGGTGGGCTGCAATAATATTTTCTCATCTTCTAGGGAGCTGCCTCTCATGGATAAAGGCTATTTCATGGCTGATGCCTTCCACATTCCTAATGTTCGCATCCGGCGTATATAGTCACTGATTTTTCCCTTTGCTATATTCAAGTTGTACAGTTTATTACCTTTCATGTATTCCAAGGGCATGGCCCCCATACCATTGTACTTACTCACTTTCAATGCAATAAAAATACTTCTAGTGACATGAAAGGTAGAGTGGGAACATTCCTTTCCTCTGGAAAGGGGTGCACTGTCCCTTTCTCTCACTAGTTGTTTTGACCAAAAAAAATCATCAAACTAAGGACTCTTGTTCGACCATGGACGGAGAGAGGAAGAGCAGGCAGAGCAGGACTCTCTGTCTCCCCTAACGGTCTTGTCATAGACCGAAGGCTCAAAAAATGGTCGACCGATAGAACACAAGGCTCAGTCGTCCACAAAGAGATAAGACCGAAGAAACCTAATGGGACTCTCTGCCTCCTAGCGGTCTAGCAAAGGACCGCCAACGCCCCCTTAACGGTCGTGCGATAGACCGCAAGACTAAGGGACGTGGCAAAAGAGACGAAGGCAAATAAATCTCCGATTAAATCCACAACAAAATCCTTATTAGCCCTCATCTAGGCCCAATAAGCTTAAATGTCGAGAAAAGAAGGAACTAGGCCCAACCAGGGAGAGCGACCCATAAAATAAGCCCAAAAATAACCCAAAGTGGCCCAACAACCGGCGAATAACCCAAGACATCATAAAAATAAATAAGGAGATGACCCAACTCATTGGTCATAAAACGGGTGTCAACAGGGAGTGCTTAAGTTGGTTATCTCCCCCATTCCACCTCTTGACCCTATACCTGGCTGAGTGGAGAAGAGAAAAGATCTCGACACAAACCCACGTATGGCCGAGATATTAACGGTGTTGCTTGAAAGGGACGAGCTACGGTTTGCCGTGTAGTGTGTGAGAACTGCACCCGAGTTCATCACTAGCGATTACGGAGAGAGTTTCGAATCCCCACCATGCAATTATCATCAACCAATCCTATGCATAAAAACATTTAAGATACAACCTATTCCATGGGTGAGACAATTCCTCGCCATCGACGTTGACTAATCGATATGTGTTCCCAGGAAAAACCTCTTTAACAACATAAGGGCCTTCCCAATTTGCTTGTAATTTGGACCTTGGACCTCTGGATCAGATAAAAATACGTTTCACGACCAGATTACCCACTTGAAATTTACGCTTAATGACCTTCTTTTGAAAATGTTATGAAATTTGCCTTTGACATGCAGTTACATGATCGACTGTGTAAAAGCACCTCTCGTCTAAGAGTTCCAGCTGTACTAACAGCGCTTCTCGACGTTCGTCGAGGCTAAGTTCCTTGTCTAGTTTTACTCTTAGGGAAGGGACGAGAATCTCGTATGGTACTACCGCCTCCATGCCGTAAGTGAGAGAGTAGGGGGTTTTCCCTGTGGGTGTGCGAACAAAAGTTTGACAGGCCTATAGAGCCTCTATTAACCTTTATGGCCAATCCACAAATTTATGAGACTCGCAAGTTTTCTTTAGAATTTTAAGAAGGGTCTTATTAGTAGGGGTGTAAACGGATTCACTAGATCCGTAAACCCGATCCGAATCCGATTAAAAAATCAGATTCGGAGCAGGTCATTTGATCCGATACGGGGCTCCTACGTGGATCCCGGGTGACTTGTTTTGACCCGAAATCTTTGATTTCGGATCAATTTATTGGGGCGCCATAAAGCCTTCACTGTCGGGGCGAGCACAGCCTCCTCCGACCTCCCTGCCCCGACACCGTAGCTACCCTTCTACTCCTCTCTCTAGGGTTTCAGCAGCGGCATCTCGACGACGACGATCTCCTTTGCCACCTGCGACCCCGGTGGCATCGATCTCTTCGGTCACCCACGACGGTGACGTTCTCTACAATCGGCGATCCTCTTTCTTTCCTCTCTTTCTCTCCCGTCTACCCTCTAGGGTTTCTGCTGAGTCGGTGATGTTCCTGCTTGGTCCCGATGATAGCCATTCACTGCGGTGATCTTGACACTAACGAAGGAGATCTGGGTGTGCTCTCTCTCTCTCTCTCTCTCTCTCTCTCTCTCTCTCTCTCTCTCTCTCTCTCTCTCTCTCTCTCTTGCCCTTTCTCTTCAACGCTCCGGAACCATCTCTTTACTCTCTCTCCCAAATCTCATACAACAAGAAGCACGGCTGTGTCGGGGAAGGAGAGAAAACCCACTCCCTTTCATTAATATCTCTCTCTCTCAGCCCCTGGGAAAACCCCCTTCCCACACCCACTCTCTTTCTCTGATCCCTCTCTCTCTCTCTCTCTGAGTCGCACGCGTTCATCTCTCTTCATCACTCTTCATCCTTCCAGTCTTCGTCATCTCCATTACTCTCAGATCTGCCTCCTCTGGGAGAGGTCGATAATGGGTCTCCATGTAACACCAGATCTTCCTCCCCATCCTTTGTATTTAGATCTACCTCTTCCTTGCTTGTGTCTCCCACCTCTACATAAGGCCTTCCACTTTCTTTTCACATTGATTTTTTAGTAAAAGGTTAGATCCATAATCCCTATAACTATTTGCAGCTCTCCAAATGTGGCTTTAGATTTCGATTTGATTAAACAAAATATGTATTATGCAGTAGAAGTGTAAAAAAATGATTTTTCATATAATCTTATTTTCCTACGACATTTTCAAATGCTGCCAAATTTTTTTACAGCATTTTCACATTTCCAAAGTGGGTATATTATTTTTTCCTTCGTTGGGATTAATATTTTTTCAGTTTCTGTTTTGGGTTTTAGAAGGTGGAGGGTTTGGTGTCAGGTTTTGTGGTTTTATTCTAACTTTCTTCTGATGATATTTTTTCTCAGATTGTAGATAACTGCAATCAGTCAAAGTGTCACAAGTGGCATCTCTATCCATCTCATACAAGTATATGTTTCGACTTTCTGCTGTGTGTTGAAAGCCCACTATTTTGCCACCTTCATCTAAAGGGGATCAAGAATCCTTGTCCATGAAGACAATTAACTATCGGTGAAAAGGATATAAATATTGATACAAAGATGAATGTATGTGTTTTAAGGAGTTATTCTAAGTGACAAGGTAAGAAACCAACTAACCACATTCGCCCTATTTTTTCACTAGACCAACAGCTCTCAAATCTCGCCAGTCTATTGAGGCTTGCTGTTTTGTTGCCTTCATAATTGGTATTGCAGCTCCTCTTCATGGATTTGCATTTTGGTTTGATGTTGATTTCAATGGGCCTGCCATTTTTGTAAACCACTTCCAATATACCTATCAATGATCAGAGGAAAAAATGAGCAAAATATGATGAAGCCCTTGGTCTGTCCACTGCACCTGAGGATGCTCCAACACATTGGCAACAGGTAACACTTGGACCTTCTTGTTATCATAATTTTTATCCAATCATTTAGTGTCTCACTTGGTCCAAATGTTTCTCATTCTACAACAGGTGAATATTTTGAGGACAGAAGAATTCTGGAGATTTTCACTTGGTATGCTTCCTTCAGCTACCCTAGCTGTTGATGTTCTTCAAGTTGTTCTTTTTTGGTCCCCTCTTGTTCGATTTGTAGAACGTATATATATATATATATTGTTGGACTGTTTTCTTTTCAAGCTTCGCCCTAAAGGAACTACATGATGCCCCGATTGGGTTCCGATTTGATTGGAAGCATTCACAAGAACAACTTCTATCTGCAAACTGAGCCTTAATATATATGTGCGTATGTATATATTATATATATACTTTGTATGTATGTGCATATGTATATTATATATATATATTATATATATGTATATAATATTTGTTTGAAATTTGAATATTATATATGTCACAACTAGATGATGATACATGGTCATCATATTTATCTGACATGTTACAGTCCATAGCTCATTTTGAATGACTTGTTATACGATGAGTCATTCAAGTTTATACGACTGCATATGTTGTTCATCTGTATACATGCACATAGGACTCAAGCAGGACTGTAGCATCAGATAATGTAAACTATGTTCCAAAAATTTTTGAGGACAAAAGCAATGTTGAGCAATGTCTTTCAAGGGTTCTGTGCGTACAGGGTCTTTGAGATTTTTGCAGGTAAAACATTCAGGGAAACGATATATGTATGCATGTTTTTAGGACAAATATGAAATGCATACCCATTTTAATGGATACAAACACCAGTACAGGATCATGCAGTGTCATTTACGTCAGTTTGAGTACCATGATATGCATGTACATGATCAAGCTTGACTAGTATGTTTATGTCTGTCATTGTTCTGAGTAATACTTTGCCATTCATATCTAGTGGGTTTTTATTCTCAGGGAACCACCACTCAGGTTTGAACTGGGTGGGCTGGGTTCTATTGAAAACAATGCTCTACATCTGTGTTCTCTGATGCATCTGCTCTGAATTGAGATATTGCTGCTTCTATTTGCACTGTTATTGGGTATGTGATATATGATATATCTACAGCTGTAGTGATAGCTTTATCTGGATCCAAATAGTACATTTGAAAATAGATTTGTGATTCATGTAGTGTCATGTGCAAATCTGAATTTTTTGGTCTGTCAGACTGTCACATTGAAAAGACGTTTGTTATGCACATTCATGCATGATCTCGTGGTATATAGAATGGTGACATGAAAAAAGACAGGTTAGGCCTGTCTGGAAGCTTTCACCATGCGTGAGGATTTACCTCCGCCCGGTACCATGGGTCATTACTGCATTTAGATTTTTTATTATTTTTTATTATTCCTGTTTGCTAATGTTAAGTGATGGACTGTACTCTTCAGCCACTTGGTAAATAGAAGGAAACACATTTATGATATATTGCTGCCTTGGGTTCATCTTTGTACGCCCTAAATATTTGGTTTCATGTTTCCTGCTATGTAGATTATAGTGAATGACAGTCTGAATATTATGATTGTTGGACTCAAACACTTTATCATTATTTCTGCCAAGTGTTTGATTTAAGTTCTGGTTGATCCTATTTGTTATTGCTATTTTTTTCAAGTTGGATTGTTTAATTACCATTGATACAAAATTAGGAAGAAACAAAGAAGTGAGCATATCTTATTGTCTTATTTATCATCCAAGGACCATCCTGCCCTCCATTTCCTTTAGCAGCAGCCAACTTGTGCATTATGAAGACTTTGGAGAATGACATGCTGCACTTAGGAAAGACATTGAACATTGAGTTGAGTTTCTTGTTGGCTTTGCAAAGGGTGGTGTTGATGCTATGCAGGTTATCAAAATAATTCATTTAATATTGATCCACCAAACCTTTTCATGTCTTTACATTGGCTTCCTCAAAGTCTATACATTGGCTTCCTCAAAGTCTGTACATCCTCAAAGTCTATACATTAGCTTCCTCAAAGTCTGTACATCCTCAAAGTCTATATATTGGCTTCCTCAAAGTCTATATATCCTCAAAGTCTATACAACATTGACTTCACAAAGTCTGTACATCCCCAAAGTCTATACATTGGCTTCCTCAAAGTCTGTACATCCTCAAAGTCTATACAACATTGACTTCACAAAGTCTATACATTAGCTTCCTCAAAGTCTATACATTGGCTTCACAAAGTCTGTACATCCTCAAAGTCTATACAACATTGATTTCACAAAGTCTATACATTGGCTTCATAAAGTTTGTACATCCTCAAAGTCTATACATTGGCTTCCTCAAAGTCTATACATTGGCTTCACAAAGTCTGTACATCCTCAAAGTCTATACAACATTGACTTCACAAAGTCTATACATTGGCTTCCTTAAAGTCTATATATAAAGGGCAGTGCTATGCTTCAGCAATCAAAATGTGGCAACTGGAAAGGAGAAGCAGTAGATATCAAGTTATCAGGGTGATAGGAGTCTACCATCCACAGAGTGTGGATATGCTTTTTAATCGCCATCATGTGAACTAGGTTTTTGATCCACAACTTTATATCTATATTTGTACTTAGAGCCAATGATGTTTCATGTTATTGGCCTCATTACACATCAAAGAATATTAAACATCTGATTGCACTATAATGGCTCTTTCTGTGTCATTGCTACATCTCTATCAACATCACTGGAGGGCACACACCTTAAAAAGGATGTAGATGAATCCCCCGGAGGGTAGAGGAGTAGTATCTTTCATGTATGTTTTGATCACACTTAGCATCATCTTAGTTTTGTCCCATAAAGTTTACAAACCTGACAGTCTTTTAAGTAGTTATGCAAGATTAAATGAAATGATGTTGGGGATATTCTAATGTAATTTCGGTCTAATGTGATTATTTTGGATTGTTCATGCCAGTATGATATCCATTCCCCTCTGGCACGTGGTTTGTGGCAAGTATCTAAGACAATATATCACATTTTTCAGTTGTAGGTTGATGGCATCCCACCTGATCAGCATGCTCTGGTGCCATCTTTCATCGGTAGTGGAGGGAAAAAGATCCACCCTCTCCCTTTTGCTGATCTCCCAGGTAAACAGACTAGCAATTTTTGAAAGCCATTCACTTGATAAAATCATCATGAAAACTAATGTTGTATCATTTTTTGTTGAGTATGATGCTTCCAATTTCTGAACTCTGCTGAAGAATTTTGTTTTGATGCAGTGCAACCCAGATCCATAGACCCTTCTAAAGACCTCGCATCATATGGTTATGGGAGCATTGCCTGGAAGGAGAGGATGGAAAGTTGGAAACAGAAGCAGGAGAAACTGCAGCTGATGAGAAATGAAAATGGTGCCAAGGATTTTGGAAATGATGGTGATGATACAGATGTCCCTCTGTAAGTCTAATAAAATTTCTATTGTCATGTAGGAAACTCACTTTGCTACTTGCGTGTAACAGTTTTGTTATATGCTATTGTAGTGTTCTTCAATTTCTATGATAATGATGATTCGGGTTTTATATTTGTGAGGGTGCATTTCTAGTTGTGGACCAATCAACTGCCTTTGCAATCGCTTACAATCATTCCACATTATGGAATCAATAATAACTTTTCTGATGTTTGACGATATATTTGTCGTTGTTTATAGTTGCTAGTTATCCGTTACAACACATCTGGTCTGCCAATCTCAATGAACCTGTTGGGAGAAAGATTTAGCATCATTTGGATCCACATCAACTTTTCATTTTAGTTTTTTTTCTCATTTATTAAATGTCACGCTCATATTATCTCCTAAAACAATGACAAACTGAGCCACCTTCAGAAAATATATGGCTTTATCTGCTATGCTTTAGACACATTAAGCAACTTGAAGCTAAGGATGCAGCATTAAAACATTCCTATGAATAATATTTTTTGCAGCAAGTGTTAGACTGCGCGGCATTTGTAAATTGTGATGATATATAAGTGACTCATTGAGTTGGTTAAAATTTAAGAATTTTCTTCCAAACTAAAAAATCTCATATTGTAGAAGTGTGACTAATGATCTTCATCTTATCTTAGGTTCTAGAAGTGTGACTAATGATCTTCATATTGTGTTGGCTCTTTCAAATTGTTTGGTATCTGGAATATTAATCATGGGTTCAAAGATGGTTCAAAAAGTTTTCAGGTTTTGTTGTTATTCCCAAACTGGAATATGACTTGCTGGTATTACTTTCTCGGGTATGATAAATGGGGGCTTGTCTATGACAGAGGAACTGAGGAGCTTGTCTATGATAGGAATTGAGGAGCTTGTATACATAATATGTGCTAACTGTGTGGATCCGAAAATGGATCCGAAAAAGATCTGAAAATGGATCTTCTTGTATTCAGATCTCCCTGCACATTCAATGTAAAAAGTGGATCTATATATATATATATGATAAATTTTTATCTCTATGTCATTACATGTAAAAAATATATACATAATGTGTATTTAATGTGTGGATCCGAAAATGGATCCGAAAAAGTTCGAAAATAGATCCGAAAAGTATTTAGATCTCTCTGGGCATTCAATGTAAAAAAACAAATTCTACACAGGGATTTCGGTTAGATCCGAATCCAAAAATTAAAATTTGGATTTGGATCAGATCCGAATCTGAATTTTTTTTATATTTCGGATTCGGATCGGATTCAGATTTTATGTTATCGGATTCGGATCCGGATCATACAGGATCCGACCCGGATCCGATCCGTTGACAGGGCTACTTATTAGTGTCCTCGGCTTGACCGTTGCCTTGAGGGTAATATGGTGATGAATCATGCAATGCAATATTGAACTTCTTACATAGGTCCTAAAGTTCTTGCGCAACAAACTGGGGCCCATTGTCGGTGATGATGCTGCTCGATACTCCGAACCGTGAAATGATATTCTTCATGATAAAGCGGCATACCATCGTGGCTTTGATTTCTGCGTAAGCTTCGACCTTAGCCCACTTGGTGAAATACTCAGTGGCAGTTAAAATAAATGATTTTTATTTAATCTGGGCATTAGGATCACCAAGAGGTCCAATGATATCAAAGGCCCACATGGAGAATGGACATGGAGCAGAAAGTCGATGGAGAGAAGAAGAAGGAGCATGGATTTTATCGGCATGGAGTTGGCACTTGATACACCTGTGAATAGGGAGTTGGCACATGACGCTGAAGCTCTTGCCCTTCGGGATGGCCTCTCTCCATGTTGTGATCGTGGCATCCGTTCAGTTGTGGTTGAGACCGACTTCCTCTTGGTGGCGCAGATTGCAAATGGCCGGTTCTCTTGCGCGTGGAGGCTGCACCTTGCTATGTATGATGTGACACTTAAACTTCGGTCCATGCATGTTTCTATTACTCATGTGTTTAGGGAAGCCAATCAAGTGGCGGACATGCTAGCCGGTGTTGGCTATTTTTTATCGTCCCCTTCTTGCTGGGTTTCTTGGGCTGAGCTTCCCACTGTTGTAAAAGGCCCCTATCATCTTGATAAGATAAGGTGCCCCTCTCTCAGGCCCTAACCATCTTTTGTATTCCCTCCTTTTGCTATTACCAATGAAATTTTCCCTGTCTGGCGGCTGGGTGGTGCGGACCTTCCCTTCCTTGAAGGGGTGAACGCTCACCCTCATCCTGCCTTGCAGGTATTGCCTTAAAAAAACATAAATGGCACAGTCTTGCTCTAGGGTTGGCCAGTAATAGCTCTGCCTAAGGATTTTCTTTGCAAGCATCTGACTATTGACATGTCCTCCACACTCACTAGAATGAGAACCTTCAACTGCCTTCCATGCTTCATCGTCATCCAGACACCTCATAAGCATTCTATTGAGAGCACACCTATACAAAATTCCACCGACAACAGCATATCTGGCGATAGCTCTTCTTATTGCCTTACATTCCTGATGTGAAACCACCCTTGGACCTATTTTGCAAGCATTCAAGTTGGGCAGCGGACTCACACTAGCGAGCTCACTCGCTTGGCGCACATTAGTGCCCAAATGCAACTTGACGATGATGGAGAGGGTCCGAGGCGGGTCCTTGAGGCTCCAAAGGTTGGCTAGATTGGGGAGAACCCCAAATGGGCCTGGGATGCCCAAATCATGGGCGGCCAGCACACCAAGGGTGTGAGATGTAATGGTTCACTCACAACTCGCCAGCGGTGGTCACTCACGGCACTAGCAATTTAGGGCCGAGCTCTCATTCACCGTCCGACGAAATAATGGCGATAATACTATGCTAGCAATGAATTGAAACCAGCCAAGAGAGGGACCGAGGCTCACCTAGCCGGCGTGAAGACGCCGACTCCGGCCGGAGACGGGGGCGAGCGGGGAGGCGTGGGTATGCACCCGCACGCCACGTCGACGGAGCTTCAAACCTGCGACCTGAATTAATACATGAACTACACCCCTTGCAGGGGGGGGGGATCTCGGGGTGGGGGTTAAGTTGATACAGCCAAAACTACCTCCACGCAGGGAGGGGCCTTCAGCCGGACAAGCGAAAGGGGGAAAATCAAGCTAGAAATAAGAAAAGGTTGCCGAAGCCGATTCTGACCATTCTCTGCGCTTCTGGACAGACAGTCGATTCTCTTGACACTGCAGCCACTCTAGATTTTTGCTGAAGACGAAACCAGTGGGAAACTCTTCGTAGCTAGACCGGGAAGACACCAGAATTTTCTTGATTTCTTTTGGTACCACTGCTTGTCGGGGTAGGGGCTTGAACAGGTTAGCAGATCCTCTGTTTGGACAGCTATAGGTTCCCAACAGCAGGAAGCAGAGGGTGTCACGAACGCTCCCGAGCTCATAATCAGGTGCCGTCATAGCCGTTGGAACCGTTGATGGGCCTACTTCGAAGCCGAACTGACGGGGATGCCAAATGATGTCGGAGTAATCTGTTAGCCTCTGAACACTGAAGGAGGATCGGTGCCGACAGAGTGGAAGTAGAACCGCGCGCTCGGAGGAGAAAATTGATAACTTTCAGCTCCGATCTCCAAAATGAACTCTAATTCTTGGGGATGGTAGAAGACTCGAATTAGAAGACTTTTGCTGAAGAACTCTTGATTAGATTCCCAACAGGAACGTCGCAGATGAGCTTCAACTCCGGCTCTGGTCTCCTGTCAGGGCAGCTTCGCGCAGTCGGGGGAGAACGGCTCTCCCGGGCAGCTCGGTATTTGGACGATGACGAAACCACTGCCGTTGGAAAGCTGACTCGAAGAAGATTCAGACAATGTATGAAGCACCTTCATAAGCCTCAGGATGATGACGTGACACCTTCTGCAAGTCGCTGGACTTCTGCCACCTGCAACCTGCGAACTGTAGGTGGAAGGTGGTGGGAGAAATGGGGTAAATGGAAGCGGAAATGGGGTGAATAGGTGTGGGAGTGACCCCTAGTTGTGAGGGGGCCTGGGAGGGGGTGTTCTAAGGTGTGGGAGAGGGAGAATGGGGTCTGAAATGGGGTGTTTTCAGTGGGTGAGAGAGGAGCTACGAATTTGGGACTTGGAGGGAGAGGAGGAAGGTGGGGGAGGCACAAGTGGGTGGAGGGAGTGTGAGTTTGAATTGTCTTTGATGGGGGGTGATCAATGGTGGTCTTGGGAATGGAAAGAGGTGTCTTGGGAAGGTGGAGTGATGCTTGGGGAAGGGAAATGGGTAGTTGGGAGTTGGAGGGTGGGGTGGGGATTGGGTGGAGCTCTCTTGGGACTAGGGGGTGGAGTAAAGTGGGCTATGGGGAAGGGGAGAGGCCTTTAATGGGGTAGGTGGGAGAGGGGTGGTTGGGAAGGGGAGGAGAGAGAGGGTAGGGCGCAGCCCCCCTTGGGTAGAGAGAGAGAGAGAGAGAGAGAAGAGATAGAAAGAGAGAGAGGGGAATCCACCCCAATAGAGAGAGAGATAATGAGAGAGAGGTCTAGTGGGATTTGGAATTCTGGATTTCAATATTCATGCAAAAGTTGTTACATATGAGATGAGTGGGGGCCTATTTATAGGCATTGGACTTTTCCTAGGATGAAAATGACCCTGACTAAACAACTATTGACCAAGCACTCCAAGGGAGGGGCGCCCCTAGGCCTAGCCCATTAGTTGGGCCCAATAGCCTAACAAACCAACACAATGACACAAGACTTTGGTAGATAACCTACTAACCTAGGTACATGACTCAAATAAAGGGAAAATTACATGATGATGACTCAAATAAAATGTAAAAATTACATGTCTAGACTCAAAAAATTATGACGAACACAATGGCGCACGCTGATGAGCAATCCGAGCCTCAAAAGAAGTGGAGGGGGCAAGGGATGCCCCCATCATACCCCCGGGGTGGGGAAAACTCGACCCCGTCGAGTATGGGTCCACCGAGGAAGTAGTACACCAAAATGCAGCTCCGGGCGAACCACGATCTCCAAACTCAACCTTCGCTCATAGACGGAGAAGGGCGCTTCAGCTCGTCAAAGTGGCTCGGACACACCCTCATGCTGGCGATGGGATCTTGCTTGCCTAGTATTGCCGCCGTGTGCTCACGTCGGGCTCTCAGGCTAATTTGTGGTGGCACTCCGAGGGTGTCTCTCGCAAGGATAGGTGTAAGCTCAAGGCACTCACTAGGATCCACCGCGGTGCCCTTAGAGGGTGCCGGATCCGCCACATGAGAAATGGGGTGAATCCCAAAACCCATCGGTAAGTCCAACCCGCAAGTCGGTTTGCCAAAATCACTCGGAACTTGGTAAGGTCCAAGTCCTCGTGCCCTCAAATTGGAGGTGACCCTAGGGTAGAGCCACTCCAAAGTCATCATCGTCAAGTTACCAACTTGGAATTTCAAGTGGCGCCCAAGAGTTTTTACCCGCTTGTTGTGAATCTCACCGCTTGTTGCTTGATACTTGCTCGGATGCATATGCCATGCACTATGATGCGGTGTGAGTGGACAATGTATGGTATGCAAAGGTGGTCCAGGGTAACCACATATAGACCTATCATGCATTGATGTTATGAAGACTTTGAATGATTTGGGAGGACCGGGGCATCCATAGGTGTCCCTCTTATGAGTGAGTGTGATGAATGTTGGAGGACCCGGACACCCATGTAGGTTCCTAGCATACACAAGACCAATGGTGAATTGGGGAGGACCGTTACACCCAAATAGGGACCACTCATGCTTCCTACTTGACATGTGGGTGATGTGAATGAATGGACCCGACTTTCTAATCATGCCAAGTGGTGTGTTGTGCCAAGACTTATGCACTCTTATCCTAGAGATGACCTCCATGTGCATCGGTGTGGGGTGGCCCTTGATCTTCCATGTGAAAGGGTCGAAAGGATCTAGGAAGGTGGGTATCATGGAGAGGGGCTCTTCATTGTTTCCTAAGTGTATTTCACCCATGGTCATGGTTCCCTTGGTGTGATCCGAGTCTTGGGAGAGGTGGGCTTGGTCCAACATGGTTGGTTGGGGTAGGAAAAGGTTGGTGGTGAGTAAGGTGGGTGGGTGTAGGAAGGGATCGAAGGGGTCATGATAAGGGTCACTTAGGGAGAGGAACTTTAGGTCCTCATGGTCCTCACATAGTGGTGATTCATCCTCCTCTAGTGAAATAATTTGGCCGAAGTTTTTGGTGGGATGGTCGGCCATGAATGGAGGGCTCGACGTTCTACCCGAGATAAGCAACTCTAATTTATGGATAGCATCGGGCTTATCGGGTATAGGGAGGAATAAGAGAAGGTCACTAGTGTAGCAACCAATGGTGCACATTGAGGTGATGGACCCTATGCATAGGTGTAGGAGGTCAAGGCTCCTAGGTTGTTCGACCCTAGGGGTCAACATGCTAGTCATCTCTAATTGCCATGCTAAGCCCTTGAGAAGGTCCTCTAAGGTCTCCACTTGATAGGACGCTTGGATTGTGGTGTGATAGGAGAACAAGGGCACTATGGGAAGGTCTTGTTCTATGGGAGGGAAAATATGGGACATGATGGGGTAATTTGGTCTCTCCTTTAGCCATCTAGCTAGGGGCCCATCTATGATTATGGTGCCATTTGTGAAGGTTTGTGACTCTTGAAGATCCAGACTATTTGAAGTGGTGAAGGGTTGAGGCTCTTCCTTACTATTGGTGTGAACTTGGGCTTCCTTATGGGCGGGGAGAGGGTCCGGGCTAGTAACTATTCCTATGTGAGTGGGTGTGGCCTCCTTTCTCAAGGGAATGGGGAGGTCTTATGGAGATGGGGTGATGATGGTTGGGGCATGGTGCACTCGGGGTGGTGAGTGAGGTCAAACTTGGGTTGGGAGTGGACGTAGTGGTGGCCTAGGTTGGGGTAGGGTTGGGGTTGGAAGTGGAAGGTGGGTTGGGCGAGGGGGTTTAGGTTGGTTGGCCTTGCGAGGTGCATCTTTCTTTGGGGGTGATGGAGGGATAGTGGTGGGGTTCAAGGGAGCTTGTGGGATATGGGTTTGGTGGGGGAATTTGGGTTGGGGGGTGGTGGTCGTCATGGGCCTAGGTGGAGGGGTGGTCATGGGGCCCAATTGGGTTTGTGGAGCTATGGTTGTGGTGAGAATTTGTAGGTAGGGTGTAGATGTGGTGGTCGGGATAGGATAGGTGGGAAGTGGTGGGGAATGGGGGATTCGGTTCTTGGGTTGGTCGGGTGGGGATGGTGCAGTTGAAATGATCCTTGGGCTTTGGTGATCCGGGTAGGAGGGGAAACCATATCTTGCCCTAAGTTGTTCCTTCATATCCTCCCATGTGGTGAGGGGAGCTTCCCTTCTAATTATCCTTAAGCCTTCAATTTTAACCCAATGAGTTTGAGCCCTTTTGGTTAGTTGCATTTTGGCACATTGAACCTTCCTATACTCGGACAGGGGATTCCTTTCAAAGTAATGGTCCATTGTAGCTTCCCAATCTAAATATTCTCTAGGAAATGTTCCATCAAAGGTGGGAAGTGGGAGAGGGACCATTCTATCGTCCGTCCTTGGGGTGGGCCCATTTTCTCCAAGTTGGTTGAGTCGACCCGATATGTTATCAAGCCGCTCATTGGCATAGGTCAAGGCCTTCATGAGGTAGTTGACATGGCCAGGGAGGTTATGTGTGTTAGTGGTAGGCATCCCTTGGTGGTTTGGACTTATGGAGAGGGCCGATTGGTAAGATCGGTATGAGGTGGCCATACTAGTGGACAAGAGATGCAACCGAGGACTCTAAATGCATAAACATGCCCTAGGATCAACTTGATAGAGACAAGTTGTGAACTTGCTCTGATACCACCCTTGGACCTATTTTGCAAGCATTCAAGTTGGGCAGCTGACTCACACTAGCGAGCTCACTCGCTTGGCGCACATTAGTGCCCGAAGGCAACTTGGCGATGATGGAGAGGGTCCGAGGCGGGTCCTTGAAGCTCCAAAGGTTGGCTAGCTTGGGGAGAACCCCAAATGGGCCTGGGATGCCCAAATCATGGGCGGCCAGCACACCAAGGGTGTGGGATGTAATGGTTCACTCACAACTCGCCCGCGGTGGTCACTCACGGCACTAGCAATTTAGGGCCAAGCTCTCATTCACCGTCCGACGAAACAATGGCGATAATACTATGCTAGCAATGAATTGAAACCAGCCAAGAGAGGGACCGAGGCTCACCTAGCCGGCGTGAAGACGTCGACTCGGTCGGAGACGGGGGCGAGCGGGGAGGCGTGGGTATGCACCCGCACGCCGCGTCGACGGAGCTTCAAACCTACGACCTGAATTAATACATGAACTACACCCCTTGCAAGGGGGGGATCTCGGGGTGGGGGTTAAGTTGATACAGCCAAAACTACCTCCATGCAGGGAGGGGCCTTCAGCCGGCCAAGCGAAAGGGGAAAAATCAAGCTAGAAACAAGAAAAGGTTACCGAAGCCGATTCTGACCATTCTCTGTGCTTCTGGACAGACAGTCGGTTCTCTTGACACTGCGGCCACTCTGGATTTTTTCTAAAGACGAAACCAGTGGGAAACTCTTTGTAGCTGGACTGGGAAGACACCAGAAGTTTCTTGATTTCTTCTGGTACCGCTGCTGGTCGGGGTAGGGGCTTGAACAGGGTAGCAGATCCTCTGTTCAGACAGCTTCAGGTTCCCAACAGCAGGAAGCAGAGGGTGCCACGAACGCTCCCGAGCTCGGAATCAGGTGCCGTCAAAGCCGTTGGAACCGTTGATGGGTCTACTTCGAACCTGAACTGACGGGGATGCCAAATGATGTCGGAGTAATCTGTTAGCCTCTGAACACTGAAGGAGGGTTGGTGCAGATAGAGTGGAAGTAGAACCGCGCGCTCGGGGGAGAAAATTGATAACTTTCTGCTCCGGTCTCCAAAATGAACTCTGCTTCTTGGGGATGGTAGAAGAATCGAAGTAGAAGACTTTTTCTGAAGAACTCTTGATCAGATTCCCAACAGGAATGTCGCAGACGAGCTTCAACTTTGGCTCTGGTCTCCTGTCAGGGCACCTTCGCGCAGTCGGGGGAGAACGGCTCTCCCGGGCAGCTCGGTATTTGGACGATGATGAAACCACTGCCGTTGGAAAGCTGACTCAAAGACAATTCCGACGATGTATGAAGCGCCTTCAGAAGCCTCAGGATGACAACGTGACACCTTCTGCAAGTCGCTGGACTTCTGCCACCTGCAACCTGTGAACTGTAGGTGGAAGGTGGTGGGAGAAATGGGGTAAATGGAAGCGGAAATGGGGTGAATAGGTGTGGGAGTGACCCCTAGTTGTGAGGGGGCCTGGGAGGGGGTGTTCTAAGGTGTGGGAGAGGGAGAATGGGGTCTGAAATGGGGTGTTTTCAGTGGGTGAGAGAGGAGCTACGAATTTGGGACTTTGAGGGAGAGGAGGAAGGTGGGGGAGGCACAAGTGGGTGGAGGGAGTGTGAGTTTGAATTGTCTTTGATGGGGGGTGATCAATGGTGGTCTTGGGAATGGGAAGAGGTGTCTTGGGAAGGTGGAGTGATGCTTGGGGAAGGGAAATGGGTAGTTGAGGGTTGGAGGGTGGGGTGGGGATTGGGTAGAGCTCTCTTGGGACTAGGGGGTGGAGTAAAGTGGGCTATGGGGAAGGGGAGAGGCCTTTAATGGGGTAGGTGGGAGAGGGGTGGTTGGGAAGGGGAGGAGAGAGAGGGTAGGGCACAGCCCCCCTTGGGTAGAGAGAGAGAGAGAGAGAGAGAGAGAGAGAGAGAGAGAGAGAAGAGATAGAAAGAGAGAGAGGGGAATCCACCCCAATAGAGAGAGAGATAATGAGAGAGAGGTCTAGTGGGATTTGGAATTCTGGATTTTAATATTCATGCAAAAGTTGATACATATGAGATGAGTGGGGGCCTATTTATAGGCATTGGACTTTTCCTAGGACGAAAATGACCCTGACTAAACTACTATTGACCAAGCACTCCAAGGGAGGGGCGCCCCTGGGCCTAGCCCATTAGTTGGGCCCAATAGCCTAACAAACCAACACAATGACACAAGACTTTGGTAGATAACCTACTAACCTAGGTACATGACTCAAATAAAGGGAAAATTACATGATGATGACTCAAATAAAATGTAAAAATTACATGACTAGACTCAAAAAATTATGACGAACACAATGGCGCACGCTGATGAGCAATCCGAGCCTCAAAAGAAGTGGAGGGGGCGAGGGATGACCCCATCAATTCCTCGGCATCGGCCATCTTGGGATACTTCCTGTAATACCCTGGATTCTTCGGATCAAAATCAGAGAGCTTTCGAAGCCCTTTCGTGGGTCCCGGATTGTGTTTTACGATCCACTTGGGTTTTTACACTGTATAGTTTGCGGAACCCTGTGGAGAGTGAACCGTTGAGTTTTGAGACTCCGGGAGGCTATTTTTTCATATTTTTTTGATTTTATAAAATTTTGGGATAAAAACCAGATTTCAAAAATATTCATAATTTCCTTTTTTTTCCTTTCTTTTAACCCTCAGCTCACCCCCTCTCTCCTCTCACCGTGCTCACTCTCTTCCCCTTCGTTCTCTCTCCTCTCTTCCCCTCTGCTCCGACTACAGATGGGGGAGGCTCGGGGACGAGGCAGGGAGGCTATGGAGATGACCAGCAGCGTGATGACGAGAGGATTGGAGTGTGGCATTGGCGTGATCCCATTTCATGGATTAGAAGTGCTGACGGGTTTGTGTGATGGTTTTCCGCGTGGATTTGGCCTTTTCGACGCGCGAGATCTTCGGTGGAGGTAGGTGGATGGATCCTTTACCTGTTTCCTCCATTCCCTCGCGATTTCAAGCCGATTGGCACGAGTATGAGTGGTTTTTCCAGCTTTTGGACAAAATTCATGTTTCGGGGGTTTGAGCCGAAATTGCCGTTCCAGGCGATGGTTTCTAGTTTAAATGGTATAATTTGAACCCCTGGTATGTTAGGATTCGATTCGCGCCAATTTGGTTCCATTGGCTTGCGATTCGGGGCCGGTATGAGGCCCGATATGTGAGTCATTTTGGGTTGATTTGTGGAAATTACCCGTTTGTTAGCCATTTTGTGGTTTTCTAGATCCCTTCCAACTTGTGGAAGGCTTATATGGGGTTTATGGTTGTTTCCCCGTCGTTTGGGAACGATTGGGGCGTGGAATCATCAGGTTTTGTGAGATTTTATGGATTTTAGACCGGAGGCTGAATGCGGTCGACCCAGGAACCGCGTTCTGCTCTCGGCCTTGGAAACGGTTTGGCTTGAACCACGTCCACTTTTCAGGTTTTGTCGGCTCTGTAGCAATGGCGGTTCAGAACGCGGTCGGCGATCAACCGCAACTATCTGGAAGTGGTTGGGGTGAAACCGTGTCTCTTTGACGGCGGTTCGTTATTAGCCGCCTTTCTACCTGCCTTGTTCTCCCTTTGAAACAGTTTGTAGAGAGCCGCATCTTGATGACCGCGGTTAACTCTCAACGGTGTTTGGATGTCCACGGTCACTTTGCAACCTCGTCTATCCTTGTGTCGACTCCGCTTCGTGAAGCGTCGACTGTGTCTTCGTCTTCTCTTTTTACGTGTTTTCTGTTCATGGGCAAAAGGCGATTTGTCTTGAACCGCGTCCATGAAGAAATAGTTTGTTGAGAACCGCGGCTTGATGACCGCGGTTAGCTCTCTACCGCGGCTTGGTTATGTCTGTAAGAAGCGGCTTGTTGACAATCGCAGCTTACCTATTCTATTTGTTTTGGTCTCCGGTCAACCCGGATCCAGTGGTTGACACGTAGCCTTGTGAGTGTCTCGACTATCCCGTGAGGATCGAGACTGTAACGACCCAGCTTCCCGGATACCAGAGTCCCGATACCACTAGGACCCTGAGACGCCACCCAAGAGCTGATGAGGCTCCGAGAGGGTTGGAAAAGAGGCTGTGGGTGCATAAAGATCTACAATCACACGTGCATTTTAATGAAATAATTACATTAAGTAGAAGCAAAATTTACATTACCAGAGTATTATAATTATACATTAGTCCAGAAGTACAAAGCACAAGTTCATAATTATATAGGAACCAAAAGGAGAACAACTACACGAGACATACCCCGGAGTGGACCACACTGGCCCTAGGATTATCCGCCAAAACCACGCAGGAAACTCGGGGACTACTGCGCCTCATGTGAAAAGCAAAGGGTGAGTCTCATTTCATTGACTCAGTAAGGCTCCCGCAGATCCCTACCTCGCAGCTAAAATAACACAATGGCAAGCAACTATATCAATTTATACGAGCTATATAGAAATATCAATAATTGAATACATTTAAATATGAATGCCATATGAACTCATGCTAATTAAAAGACATAATTAAACACGAGAGTCTTTTATACACCATTAGAGTCAAATTTCCACAGACCAAGTGACAAGAGAAAAGAAAATCACTAGAAGCAAGACCAGACGCGTCCACTGACAACTTATACCGCATCTCGGGTGTCTCCCACTCGCCTTGAACACGATAACTGAGACACCGTAACTGTAACCAAAGACAAGGACTAGTAAGGGTCATGCTCGTCAGCGCAAGTCGACGCCCCTCACCATGTGTACACACACAAGCTCAATGCCTTGAGCTAGGCCTCTAGCCAGTTTTCCCCCCAGTCGGACGCTACTGCAAAGTAATGGGGGCCCACAGAAACTAGCATAAATACCGTACACCGGGACTACCCCGCCATCTCTCCTCAGTGGGCTGACTCTAAGGGTCGTCAGGCTACGACTAGTGGGTCAGTCACATAGGAAAGAGAAGTCGACTCAAAATGGGACACAAATACACATTTCAAACCTTTATAGCATGTAAAGATACTAAGGGTACGACCCCAAACACACGGACGAACAAACACGACTGAGAAACCTGCTCGAGGACTGTGGCGGTCTTCATTGGACCGCCAAAGGACATTAGCGGTCCTCATTAGGCTGCTAAAGGATAGTAGCGGTCATTCGCATGATCGCTACCCGTACACCGCCTCGGCACATGAAATGCGGTCTCACTGGAGACCGCTAAACCAGTTTGGCGGTCCGGCGGAGGCTGCTAAACTATAGTAGCGGTCCGGTGGCGACTGCTACTATGCCGGATGGTACGAAAAATGGTGTAACCGTTTTAAACCCCTCCCAAATCGTTCAAAACGATGGGATTACAAGAAAAATAGCTGTTTTAACATGTCATACAACATTTTCACATGCTTTAAGCCCCCAAAACATAAAGAACAATGCTCATGAGGATCATTTCACAATGGTTTAAAAGAAATACAACCCACATGCATTCTTTTGATCAAACTAGCCATTTTAGCATGCATATAACCATTCCAAAGCATTGAAAAACATGGAAAGGCGAAGTCGGATCCATCCCCCTACTTGGAATCACAAATGGATGCCGTTCCTCGCTTCAAAACTGCCTACCCAAGCGAAGAAACGCCACCCACCACACGAGCCCACCTTCACGGCCACACGAGCACACCACCGTCGCCCCGAGCTCGCCGGAGTCTCCTCCTCCAAGCCGCCCGCGGCCGGGTGGAGCCACATGTTGAGAGAGCATACGGGGGAGAGAGGGGCGGTGCGTGAGGAGGGAAGAGGGAACCGTGGGGTTCCTTCTACGTGGGTGAAAAAAGGGGGTTTGATATATATATATATATATATATATATATATATATATATATATATTGATATTAAACCTTCATTTGCAAGAAGGGATTAAAAGAACCAAAATTATGTTAATGCCCCTTAATTTCCATAATCCATTATGTAAATGGTTTTATTCATGCATAACTCATGCAAAAAGCCCACAAAATTACCCAATTTCATGGAAATTTTTGGAATTATAAATCCGATAAGGATCCGTAATTCACGGGTCTTACAGAGACTGTGTTTTGGACGCTCAGAGGTATTATGTTACCTCAGTTTACGTGCCTATGTGGTTCGAGGGCTTTGGTGATCCCTCATGTTCCGTGTTTCTCGTCATGCGGAATTGTGAGTCCGTTGAGCGGCCTAGGGGCCGAGAACTTTTATTAATGATGTGGATCCGGCTATTGTGTGCCGTTTCCATGATGTTTTATCGTGGTTTGTGACTTAGGGATTAGGCTGATTGGCGGCGTGTTACCGCTTTGTGCAGCGATCTTGACTTGAGTCTTATGACTCAAGGATCGTTGTGAGCAGGTCTAGTTGACTGTCATGAGTCTGGCAGTTGTGTGCTGCTTTGTGTTCTATTGTGCTTATGATAGGTACGTGTTAGCCTGTCTGTACTTCGGTATTCTTGTTTTGAGTCTCTGTGTCTACTGAGCCTCCACTAGTCGTAGCCTGAGGACACGTTGTGTCGGCCCACCTGAGAGTGGTGACGGGGCAATTCTCGGTAGAGATGGTTGGTAGGCTGGTTGCCGAGGGCCGCTTTGTCTTGCCGTTAGAGTCCGACGGGATGGGAAAATCAGCTAGAGGCCTGGCTCAAGACATTAAGCTTGTGTGTGCACACATGGTCTGGGGCGTTGGACCAGCGTTGACGGGTGTGACCCTGACTAGTCACTCGTACTTGGTTCTTGTATGGTATCTCAGTTACCGCGTTAGAGGTGAGTGGGAGATACCTGAGGCTCAGTGTAAGAATTTAGTGGATGCATCTGGCTTTTCTTCTAGTGAGGAGGTGCTTCTGTCACATGACATATGATTTGTGGCTTGTGCAGTTTTAGTGGATTGTGAGTCTTTTGACTTATGGTCTTGTCTCATGTTTTGAGTTTGAGTTCCCGTCTATGCTGACGTAACTCTTCGAGTAATCTATGTTTGACTTTACCCGTGGTCAATATTGCGTACACGACAGTGCGATCGTGTATGTATGGTGCTTTCAGACCATATAGTTTTACGTTGGGTTTGTCTCTGAGGACGAGCCCACACGACTGAGATGTCGTGGTGTGTTCTTGCTGTGTAGCTAGAGTTTCCTTGTATCGGTTCAATGATTCCCGACCGTGAGGATGGGAATTTGTGTTTCTTGCCAATAGGAGTAGCTTGCGGCTCAGCTGTGGTTTTCTCGACTATTGTCGTTATGGTTGTTACTTCATTGTTGTTATTACTCCTGCTACTATTGTTACTGCTTTCACTGTTGTTGTTTAGCACTGTTGTTACCGTTGTTGTTTCGTGGTGGGGATCCATGGGACCCCTATTGAGCTAGTGAGACGAGGCTCACCCCTGACTTTTTAGGTGTAGTTGTTCTTCCTCGTGGTTTGAGGTGCAGTGCGGTTGATTCTTAGTTGCCAGCTTTGCCAGTGTCGGGCTTCCCCTGACTTGAGAGTATATTTCTCTTTCCTATGGACATTACTTAGTTGGATTGGACTCTGTTGTAGCTTGTCTTAGCTGCTGTAGTTTAATTTGTTTAATTGAAAATGTAATTTGATTTCTGTTAATTTAATAGTTCTGATCTTAGTGATATAGTTGTTTACTGCTTTATATGGAAGTTCAATGTACTCACACCCACCTTTCTTTCCCTTCGGAGCCGTACAGCTCTTGGGAGGCCTCTCAGGATCCAAGTGGTATCGGGTTTACCCAGTGTTGTGCGGGTTTTTATGCCGATTATCGGGGTGAAGGAAGGGATATGACGGTGAAGAAAAATACGGGAGTTTGATGTATCTCGGGTATCCTCCTTACGGGTGCATGCCTCTCACGGCGGTATCGGACACTCTCCTTTCACGGAAAGTCTAAAAGGGTTGAATGGCACGGAAGTGTCGGGATAAAGGTTAACCGGACAAGATGCGGGCGTGCCAGTCGATCTCTCAACAATCACTCATGGAACCAAGGTTTGACTGGGGAAGTGCCACCAGGGCGCGGCACGTGGGCTCGGGTGATTGGGCGACACATGGAGAGAAGAGGTTCCATGGGTGCGAGTGCGTAGGCGATTGCGGGAATCGTGTACAGGACGTCTTTCCCCACCGGTCGCAAGCAACCGGTGTTTATTTACATCGAATTGAATCCGAATACCTTCGTTCCATGCTGAAGAAAAGTCTGTATATGTGTCTGAAGCCATGGGTAGAGGGCTAGAGGGCATTCAGTAGCTAGGGGTACACGTTAGACCGAGGGGTGTGCACTGGGGTCAGGATGTTGGGCACGGATGTCGAGTGGTGTGGGTAGAACGTTAGGAGCCCGAACACGGGCTTATACAATTCGATGGTTTTATGATGAGCCACATGGGCTTTACAAGCGGGCTTGAGTGGCCGAAGTACAACGGGAGCAAGCCGCGGGACAATTTCGACACGTGAGTCGGTCCCCGGGTCATTGCGTGACAAAGGGGATGTCCGCATGTTCTACTGGAACTCTTTACAGGGGAGCTGATATGGGCCCGAGTGCCTTGGTGGTCAGAACGGACACGGGCTGGCGCCTGGCGGAGGTCGGACGCGGCTCGAGGTGAGCGGTCGGGTCCAGGTCTCGGACGGTGAGTGTTGTCATGTTGGAGAGTCGAGGTCGGCCCCGGGACTATGATTCCCGGGCCAGAGGTCCGACTAGACTCGTTTTGTCAATCAGAGGGGCCTACGGCCAACTGGGAGGTGAGCGGAGGGCACGCGGTTCCGTGTCGAGGGCCGACGCGGCGTTATGACGTACCCTTTCGTCACCGTCGTAAGTTGACGTGCACGGGCGGACCTGGGGTGCGGGCGTATTTGCCATTGGCATGGTCATCTTACATGCGACGGGGATGGACTTGGCGTGAGACGGCTAAACACCGCGTGAGAGGAGTATGTGAGACATACCCTCAGCGTGTGTGAGCCGACTAGCAAGCCAAACACGCGCGCACTTGTGTTCTCACGTTCCCGACCCTTGCCGAAAGTCTCGGGAGTCCGAGGGTGCGACAATTAGGCCGGGGAAGATCGCTCATCTGACTGTGTGTTCGTGCGTTGCTTCCTTCCTTTTTTTCATGCATGCCCATAGCTTGTTGGTAAGGGGGCAATTTATAGAAGTTGAAGGGGTGGGGGGTGGGGTTTAGGCCCCCAAATAGTGCTTTTATTTTTATTTTATTTGAATTTTATTTGTGTTTTTTTTTGTGTGTGTCGGAGTGGAGGGGATGGGGTTTAGGCGGACCAGCCCAAGGGGCTGGTCTGGTTTCCTTGGGCTGGTCCGCCTAAACCCCTCTTCTGAGGGGAAAAAAAACTTTTTTTTTGTTTTTGGAGTGGTTTAGGCGGACCAGCTTGGGGGTCCAAGCTGGTCTGCCTAAACCCCCTCCCCTAGGGGGTTTAGGCGGACCGGCCTGGGGGTCCAGGCTGGTCCGCCTAAACCCCTCCCCAGGGGGGGTTTTAGGCGGACCAAAGTGGTCCTCTTTTTTATTTTTTAAAATCCTTTTTTTTATTATTCAAGGGTTTAGGCGGACCAGCCTGGACCCCCATGCTGGTCCACCTAAACCCCCCCCCTTAGGGGTTTAGGCGGACCAGGTAGAAGAGAGAGAGGGGGAGTGGCCCCATGATGGGGTCATCACCATCCGTCCTGACACTCTCGACCATTCTCGTCACCCCGGAGGCGTACATCATGGTCTAGTCATTTATTTTGAGTCCTATGTATGTTTATTTATTTTATTTGAGTCATATCATTGTAATTTCCCTTTTATTTGAGTCATGTCCCTAGGTCTTGTGCTTATTTCCCTAGGTTTGAGTGTCATTAGGTTTATTAGTTAGCTATTGGGCCCAATTCATTGGGCTTGGCCCAAGGGCACTCCCCCTTCCCTTGGTTATTTGTCATTGTGTTAAGAGTCAAGGTCTTTTTGTAAAATGTGGGTTACCTATATATAGGACCCCATTTCCCCCATTTGAACTAATGAATCAATGAATGAAAAACTTGCCATTTTGAGAGTTCAAACTTCGTATCTAGTGGAGAGATTCCATTATTTGGGTGAGAGACCCTAGGGGAGAGATTCCCCACCCATCCCTCTCTTGATCTCTCTCTTTCACTCCCCTTTCTCTCTCCTCCACACCCAATTTTGAAAATTTTCTCTCTCCTCCCTTCCCAACCACCACTCCCCCACCTACCCCCATTAAAGGCCACTCCCCTTCCTCACACATCCCATTATTCCACCCCCTAGTCCCAAGACAGCTTCCACCAATCCTAGCTCCACCTCCCAACCCCCAACTACCCCACCCACTTCCCCAAGCACACTTCCCACTACCCCAAGCACCCCTTCCCTTCCCCAACACAACCCCTCCCATCCCCAAGACCACCATTGAATACCCTCCATTAAGGAAAATTCAAACTCACCTTCCCTCCACCCACTTGTGCCCCCCTCACCTTCCCCTCTCCCTCCAAGCCCAAATTCGCAGCTCCTCTCTCACCCATAGCAAACACCACCTTCCACCTTCCAGCCTCCATTCTCCCCTTCCCACACCTTGAAACCCCCCATCCTAGACCCCCTCACAGCTGGGGGTTGCTCCTACACACAACCACCTCATTTCCCCTCCCATCTACCCCATTCCCCATTACCTATCTCCACCCTCTCAAGTTCTGGTTGCAGGCAGCAGATTGGCCGCAGGTTGCAGAGGCCACCCCGTCGCCCACTGGGAGCTTCAGGTGTCATACCATATAACGACAGAAGCATCTGCCTGTCTTCTTCGCAACGGTGGTGGTTCCGTCCCATTCCGAGTTCGTGAACGACCAGGAGAGTCATTCTCCCACAACTGCGCAGATCCCCCCTGGCAGGAGACCAGAGCCGGATTGGAAGCTCGACTACGACGATCGTGTTGGGAATCGGATCGAGAGTTCTTCTTAAAACATCTTCTACTATGAGTCTTCTAACATCTCCAAGAAGCATATCCCCATTTGGCGACCAGACCTGAAAGTTATCAATTTTCTACCTCGGGTGCTCGGTTCTGCTTCCACTTAGTCTGCACCAACCCCTCCTTAGTGTTCAGAGCCTACCGATTGACCCTGATATTAGCTGGCATCCCCGTTGGTCTTGCTTCTAAGAGGACTTGTCAACGGTTCCAACGACTCCAGCGGCACCTGATTCTGAGCTCAGGAGCGACCGTGGCAACCTCTGCTTCCTGCTGTTGGGAACCTGAAGCTGTCAGATCTGAGGGTCTGCCACCCTGTTCAAGCCCCTACCCCGAGCAGCAGCGGTGCCCGAAGAAATTTACAAACTTCAAGCATCATCCAGATCCAGCTACGAAGAATCTCCAAGTGGTTTCGTCTGAAACAAAATTCGAGGCTGACCACAGCATCCAAATACCTGACGGTCTGTCCTGAGACACAGTCAGCGGGCAAATTCGGCTTTGACTTCCCTCTCTTCACTTCTAGCTCGAATTCCCCTCCCCGCTTGGCCGGCTGAAGGCCCCTCCCTGCGTGGAGGTCGTATTGAGTGTATTCATTGGCTTCCCTTCCCCGAGATCCCCCCCCCCCTCGCATGGGGGTAGTTCATGTATTATTTACACTTACAGGTTTGAAGCTTCATCGACGCGGCGTGCGGGTGCTTCCCCTCGCCTCCCCGCTCGCCCCCGTCTCCGACCGGAGTCGGTTTCTTCAAACCGGCTAGGTGAGAACTCGTCCCTTGCTCTCAATTATTCTTGTTCATTTAATAGTCTCCAATTGTGCCGTCGGTAAGGAAGAGAGCGCCCGATCTTAAGGCTCCACCGCACTTGTGCGACCCCCGTGGGTGTGAGTGAGTGATCCGCGTCCCTCGGCCAAGGCCAACACATTGAGTTGAATATCCGCACCTCAAGGGGAGGTTTGACTTAGACTTTGCTGGCCCTCTACCAGCAAGGGGCTTGTCCCATTTCCTTGACTCGGCATCCCCGAGTTACCCCCGGGTTAAGTGTGTGTGCCATATGAAGGTCCGCTTGCGTAGGCTTCATAGTCTTGTGGTTGTGCTTGTTAAATTAGGTCCGAGGTTGTGTCACATCAAGTGGTATCAGAGCAAGTTTTAGACTTGTCTCTACTAAGTCTAGTCCTTGGGCACATTTGCATTCATCAACATGGCTACCTCTCGTTGGTCAGATTCATCCCACTCGACCCCCCACAAGGGACCGATCAACCCTCCATTTGACATAATCTCTTTTGAGGATCTCCTCTTCGATGGATCATGCTATAGTGCCTACCTAAAGTGGGAGGTCACCATGGAAAAACACTTTGAGAGAACTATGGTTTATGGACCCGTAAGAGTCTGCGTTGCCATGGGGCAATTTCGGGGTCAAGCCAAGGAAAAATGGAGGAACATAGTGGGCTTAAGGGACGTTAGGAAACAAGAACCCATTTCCTCATGGGATGATATGAAGAAAGAACTTAGAAAAATCTACATCCCCAAACATTCTCACCCCTCCTATTAAAGCACCCCTAAACCGAGGAGCACTACCACTCCTCCATCCCCACCCGGCCAACTTGGGGCCGACCTTTGGTCTCCATCTCCACCAACCCCAATAAGTCACCTCTCAACCATCATAACTACACTTCGCAACCAAGTCCTCTCCCTTAAGGCCCAAATAAACCAAGCATCCACCTCTCCACCAAATCCCCTAAGGGTCACCACACTCCAACCAAAACCCCCTTTCCGCAAACCTCACTATCCAAACTCAATTGGCCCCCACCTCCCCCCCTCCACAATCGGCCGATCCCAAGGGGAAGAGACCCCTAACCGACCCGGTTTCCCCAATAAAGACCACCACTCACCCTATTTTCACCATTCAAACCCAAGTGGACCTTGTGTCCATCCCTCCACCTAGAACCATGACGGCCACCACCACCCAACCCAAATCCCATCACCCAACCCACCTTCCACTTCCAACCCCAATCCTACCCCAACCTAGGCCTCCAATACTTCCACTCCCAAACCCCACCCTACCAATCCCAAACTAAGTTTCCCTTTACCCTCCACCCCGGGAGCACCACACACCAACTCTCATCACCCCAAAAGACCCTCTCACCTCCTTGGTAGAAGAACTCATACCCGATCCAATAGTTGTGAACACTCCAAATCCACTCTCCACCTCGGAGGAAACACAAGTCCAAGTTGAAGAGGAAACATCACACGATGGTCTTCACCTTACATCACCCTCTCTAGTTGGGGCCAAGCTCATCTTAGGAGAACCCCTTGTTAGTTGGCTAAAGGAGAGCCCAATAAGAGAGATCCCAGCCCATGTTTTCCCTCCCATAGAACAAGACCTTCCCATAGTGCCCTTCTTCTCCTATCACACCACAATCCAAGCATCATATCAAGTGGAGACCTTAGAGGACATTCTCAAGGGCATAGCATGGCAATTAGAGATGACTAGCATGTTGACCCCTATGGTCGAACAACTTAGGAGCCTTAGCCTCCTACACCTATGCATAGGGTCTATCACCTCGGTTTACACCATTGGTTGCTACACTAGCGACCTCCTTCTATTCCTCCCTACACCCGATGAGCCCAACCTTCTCCTCGATTTAGAGCTTCTTATCTCGGGTAGAAAGCCAAGCCCTCCACTCATGGCCGACCCACTTGCCAAGAACATTGTCCCAACTATCATGGAGAAGGATGACTTGGCACCTTTTGAGGATCTTGAGGACATGGAGTTCCTCCCCCTAGGTAACCCATTTTATGATCCATATGATCCATTCCAATGGGAGTCAAGAGACTCGTGTGACCCAAACACTTTATCCACCACCCACCTTTCCCTACACCAACTCACCATGTTTGACCCAATTCACTCCATCTTAGACCCGGGTTACACCTTGGGAGCCATGACCTTGGGCCACATATCTCTAGGTAATGAGGTTGTGCTCCACCCCATGATGACCACCTTCTTAGATCCATTCGACCCTTTCCAATGGGAGTTCAAAGGTTGTCCCACACCTATACACATGGAAGTCACCCATAGGAAAAACATGCATGTGTCTAGGCTTACCACACCACTTGGCATGAACACTATGTTGGGTCCATTCATTCATATCACCCACATGTCAAGTAGAAAGCATGAGTGGTCCATATTCGGATGTATTGGTCCACCCTCATTCATCATAGGTCTTAAACATGTCAAAAGCATCTACGGATGTCTGGGTCTCCCGACATTCATCACCACTTTGCATGATAGGTTCACATATGGTTGCCCCGGCCCACCTAGGCCCATCAAAGTCTACATGACAACATTGCATGATAAGTCCACATATGGTTGCCCCGGCCCACCAAGATTCATCAAGGTCCATATGGCATCATGGCATGATAGGTCCATCTATGGTTGTCCAGGTCCACCCATAACCACAAAAAGGACAGCATTCACAAAATTGCATGATAACCTTGCAAGCGTATCAACAAGAGTCATGAAATCTACAAAAGGCCGACCGACTCAATGGCGTCACCAAGAAATCCAAATGCGTGATTCCGGGATGGTGAGGAATGAGAGGCTCTCACATAGAGACAACTCAAGATTGAGGTTTTGTGGGATCAGCCCCTTTCAAGTTTTGAGGTGCATTAGCCCCACTACTAAGTTAGGCCTCCTCAAGGGATACGGAGTTAACGTCAGTTTCAATGTGGAAAGCCTTGTGCCACACAAGGGACCCACGGTGGCACCAAGTGAGAATTTCAAGCCCCCTTCCTCCATTGAGAGAGCACCCACCCCTCCACATGTGAGCACCATCAGCCCAGAGAGCCCGATGTAAGCAACTTGAGAGAATATTGGATGAACAGGTAATCATCACTCGGAGCAAGGTGAACGGGCTCTACCTCGCTAGGTGGAAGAATCGGCTTCTTTCGGAAGACATTTGAGCGGTACCACCTCTTACTCGACGGAGTCGAGTTCTCCGCATCCCGGGAGTATGATGGGGTCATCACCATCCGTCCTGACACTCTCGACCATTCTCGTCACCCGGGAGGCGTACATCATGGTCTAGTCATTTATTTTGAGTCCTATGTATGTTTCTTTATTTTATTTGAGTCATATCATTGTAATTTCCTTTTTATTTGAGTCATGTCCCTAGGTCTTGTGCTTATTTCCCTAGGTTTGAGTGTCATTAGGTTTATTAGTTAGCTATTGGGCCCAATTCATTGGGCTTGGCCCAAGGGCACTCCCCCTTCCCTTGGTAATTTGTCATTGTGTTATGAGTCAAGGTCTTTTTATAAAATGTGGGTTGCCTATATATAGGACCCCATTTCCCCCATTTGAACTAATGAATCAATGAATGAAAAACTTGCCATTTTGAGAGTTCAAACTTCGTATCTAGTGGAGAGATTCCATTATTTGGGTGAGAGACCCTAGGGGAGAGATTCCCCACCCATCCCTCTCTTAATCTCTCTCTTTCACTCCCCTTTCTCTCTCCTCCACACCCTATTTTGAAAATTTTCTCTCTCCTCCCTTCCCAACCACCACTCTCCCACCTACCCCCATTAAATGCCACTCCCCTTCCCCATACATCCCATTACTCCACCCCATATTCCCAAGAGAGCTTCCACCAATCCTAGCTCCACCTCCCAACCCCCAACTACCCCACCCACTTCCCCAAGCACCCTTCCCACTACCCCAAGCACCCCTTCCCTTCCCCAACACAACCCCTCCCATCCCCAAGACCACCATTGAATACCCTCCATTAAGGAAAATTCAAACTCACCTTCCCTCCACCCACTTGTGCCCCCCTCACCTTCCCCTCTCCCTCCAAGCCCAAATTCGCAGCTCCTCTCTCACCCATAGCAAACACCCCCTTCCAGCCCCCATTCTCCCCTTCCCACACCTTGAAACCCCCCCTCCTAGACCCCCTCACAGTTGGGGGTTGCCCCTACACACAACCACCTCATTTCCCCTCCCATCTACCCCATTCCCCATTACCTATCTCCACCCTCTCAAGTTCTGGTTGCAGGCAGCAGATTGGCTGCAGGTTGCAGAGGCCACCCCATTGTCCCCTGGGAGCTTCAGGTGGCATACCATATATTGACGGAAGCGTCTACCTGTCTTCTTCGCAACGGTGGTGGTCCCGTTCCATTCCGAGTTCGTGATCGACCAGGAGAGACATTCTCCCACAACTGCACAGATCCCCCCTGGCAGGAGACCAGAGCCGGATTGGAAGCTCGACTGCGACGATCGTGTTGGGAATCGGATCGAGAGTTCTTCTTCAAACATCTTCTACTACGAGTCTTCTAACATCTCCAAGAAGCATAGCCCCATTTGGCGACCGGACCTGAAAGTTATCAATTTTCTCCCTCGGGTGCTCGGTTCTGCTTCCACTTAGTCTGCACCGACCCCTCCTCAGTGTTCAGAGCCTACCGGTCGACCCCGACATCATCTGGCATCCCCGTCGGTCTTGCTTCTAAGACGACTCCGATGGAACCTGATTCTGAGCTCGGGAGTGACCGTGGCAACCTCTGCTTCCTACTGTTGGGAACCTGAAGTTGTCAGATCCGAGGGTCTGCCACCCTGTTCAAGCCCCTACCCCGACCAGCAGCGGTGCCCGAAAAAATTTACAAAATTCAAGCATCATCCAGATCCAGCTACGAAGAATCTCCAAGTGGTTTCGTCTGCAAAAAAATTCGGGACTGACCACAGCGTCCAAATACCTGACGGTCTATCCTGAGACACAGTCAGCGGGCAGATTCGGCTTCGACTTCCCTCTCTTCACTTCTAGCTCGAATTTCCCTCCCCGCTTGGCCGACTGAAGGCCCCTCCCTACGTGGAGGTCGTATTGAGTGCATTCATCGGCTTCCCTTCCCAGAGATCCCCCCTTGCATGGGGGTAGTTCATGTATTATTTACACTCACAGGTTTGAAGCTTCATCGACGCGGCTTTCGGGTGCTTCCCCTCGCCTCCCCGCTCGCCCCCGTCTCCGACCGGAGTCGGTTTCTTCAAACCGGCTAGGTGAGAACTCGTCCCTTGCTCTCAATTATTCTTGTTCATTTAATATTCTCCAATTGCGCCATCGGTAAGGAAAAGAGCGCCCGATCTTAAGGCTCCACCGCACTTGTGCGAGCCCCGTGGGTGTGAGTGAGTGATCCGCGTCCCTCGGCCAAGGCCAACACATTGAGTTGAATATCCGCACCTCAAGGGGAGGTTTGACTTAGACTTTGCTGGCCGTCTACCAGCAAGGGGCTTGTCCCATTTCCTCGACTCGGCATCCCCGAGTTACCCCCGGGTTAAGTGTGTGCGCCTTACGAAGGTCCGCTTGCGTAGGCTTCATAGCCTTGTGGTTGTGCTTGTTAAATTAGGTCCGAGGTTGTGTCACATCAAGGTCTGAGGTTGTGTCACATCACCCCACCTCTATAAAACCCAATTTTTTTTGTGTATTTTAGCCCCACATTGACTCAGTTTGGACGCTAGAAGATAAAGGATATGGGCTTGGACTGGCTGACTGGCTGCTTGTGCACGTAGACCGAGGGATTGACGTGTGCGATTCAACATAATCCCGGGGCTCCGTCTTCACGAATCCTTCGGCATACGGGTACAACGAACGAACTTTGTACGAACCTCGGACCGCGAAGTTAGGAATTTCCTTGAACTGGGACTGGGGAGTGCCGTCGGGCCTCTAAGCTGGGGAGAGGGTGCTCCCCCCCCGGGGAGTTCGCCCTCTCCGGGGGCGCGGCCACGCCTTGGGGTGCATGGGCCCCGGGCAAAGCCGTTACCCCGAGGGATGGTCCCCGGGGGTCTTTCTTCATCATCTGGGGATATCCCTTGGGGGACGTGAAGTTTCGGGGTATTGAAATGGCCCATGGAGGCCGTTGTTCTTCGAGTGGTAGTGGCTGCTCGCAAGTTGTTCGGGCGAATGCCCGACACACCCCGGGTTGCCAAACGAGCTGCGTAGGTGGCCGATGGGCCTTGGATTTGGCCAAGGGCCAGGGGTAGAAGTCCGTAGGGGCTGGAAGGAGGCACCTTGGGCCGATGGGCCTTGCCTCATGCTGCGTGCTGCGTTGTATGGTGGGTTGGCAGGGTAGCCTCGGGTTGGCCCGAGAGCTAAGTTCAGTGGCTTGTTGTCACATGTCTGACGGTCAGGGGTGGCCCCGACTTGCTGGGGGGTCATTGTAGGACCCAATTGGTGTACTGGAATCATGGGGTGGCCTGCGGGTTGGTGTAGAAGGGTTGAAACACGTGCACCCACAAGGTGTTCGGCAGAATGCCGAACATGCGTGTGTGAGCTGTACACGCGTACTACGGGCCCCCTGAGCCTGTGGTTGACCTATTTAGGTCTCCATTTGACCTTGAAGGGTTGAGGGAAGGCGTTCTGGGGTAGGCCCCTAGCCTTTTCACTGAGTGCCACGTGGCGCAGCTTGTAGTCGAAGTGTCCCCGGGGTGGCCCGGGTGGTTGTGTAGAGTGCGGAGGAAGTCTGTGACTTATGAGTCGGGAGCGGTCCCGATTGATTGCTAGTGCCGCCGTGCACCTCGCCTAGCGGGTTTGGGCTGTTGGTTTGGCCCACTGGATTATCGGAGGGTCCGGGTAGCCCACGCCTTGAAAGTGTTCAAGAAAATTCTCGAACCCCTATTTCTGGGTATTTTGCTGGGAAAATAGTCCGAGTACAACAAATGCCCCCCATGGGTCATGCGTCGGAGGCGGAGACGAGGGCGTACGGCCCGTGAACCTCTCCTTCTGAGTTGTTGTAGTTGCATTTTGATGCTTCATATATTTGTGATTTGTTGTATTGTATGTACTGAATTTCTGGAGTACTGACCATTTTTGTGCTATGTCTTGTAGCTATGGCCCGATTTGGCAGGGACGAGAGCGTCCCGAGGCATGTGGTCCGGGAGGAGGACCACTGGGTGAGGAGGATCGAGCGGCCCATGCTCCCTTTGGGCCCGCCAGTCATCACTGCAGCTAACATGGAGCAGCTCGACGGTGGGCAGATAGTTGTGGCAGAGGGCCCCGTCGTCGAACGCGGCAACGGGGTTGGGGTTGTGGAGCTGGCCCGCGCGTCGGAGGCGGGTGGGATTTATACTTATAATCGCAGCGGTGGCTATCCAGTGGAGTTTCCGCTGGACCGGCACTTGTTTTAGTTTATCAGGCACTTCATCCCGCCAGGCATGGAGGAGAGTGACTCACGGGTTGCTGGAGCCCGTCGTCGACTGAAATGAGCGATCTTGTTGGGCCAAGACAGCTTGCACGGAATTGTCCTTTGGGGCTTCCTGAGTTTTTTGATGGATTACTGGTGGCAGAGTCAGTTTCCCAATGCTGAGTGCTTGGGCTTCTTCAGCAGAGCAGACCAGTTCGGAGTCCTTGCTGGATTGTTAGGTCCCGCCTTCTGGGATTTACATGGACACCACCGAGCAGAGACGGAGGGCAGTCCGGGATTAGTGCTGGAGCCATCAGGGCTGGAGTATGCCAAAGAAGGCTATGACGGCCACAGCCTTTTGTCCAGGATTCTGCGACAGATCGCCGTTAGCTGGTATGGCCGTTGGGCAGTGATTTCATCACATAGGTACCGCCAGGGAGCTACTGAGTGGTTGATGGGCATAGTACACCACTACCGGGTGCTGCTAGACCGAGCCGACATCAGATATGTTGTGACCATGGCTCTGTATGGGTACCCTTGCTACACAGGACTTCTACAGGCGTTGACAGAGCGCTTCAACCGCAGGTGGAACACCGTGGCGACGGCTGAGGGGGAGACTTCGTTAGACTTGTGGTCTCTGTGGAGGATCTCTGGGTTGCCGATCAGTGGCGAGGGGTATGAGGAGGTAGTGCTGGATGACCTCCATCGTAGCCACACTGACGGGCATGGATGCTACCGGGTTTCTTACAGCTACCGATATTTGCTGAATACCTGGAGGGACTTGGCCCTGGCTGGGAAAGAGAGAGCAGCGCAGACTCCCAGGGTGCCGTTGAATGCGTGGATTCGCCACTTTTATGACGGCCCCTTTTGCTTTCACCAGGAGTTCACGAGGGACCAGACCCCCTGGGAGGAGTACACAGAGGTGGAGATGCGCTTCCAGACATACACGATGTATATCTACGCACCACAGAAGGGGTGGAACCCCCAGAGGCTACTGGACGTGACCCACTTGGCCGCGTACTTGGCGTATTGGTTGGCGACGTTTGTGGTCCCCCACGGGGAGTACGGCCAGTTGAGAGTAGAGCTGTTGTGCCTGCGTGCCAACTGGCAGAGGCACGGAGGTTGGTCTTAGCCCCAGCGGCTTTGGCTAATATTTATCAGGGACTGGGGGTATTGGCGGCGTACCCGGCGCCACGTGAGCGGAGCCTGCTTCTGCCAACTCACTACCTCAGCGCATGGGCTGGGCTGCTGTTCCCAGGGTTGGTGTCTCGAGGGTCAGTAGCGAACCGGGCGGCACCTTTATTGTTTAGCTTCACCGGACAGCCAGATGGGGACGCAGTCGTGTAGCTGGAGAAAGCTAGGAGAGTCTTGTGTTACTTGCCCAGCAGGGGCGAGGAGGGTGTTCCTTTGGACGGTGCTACCAGGGACTCCCACCTGATCATGGTGCCTTCGAATGGTGGGGCGGCCTGCGCCCTACCCTACCAGCCGGAGCCGGACACGTCATTGTACACAGAGTAGGTGATGAGCACCCGGCCAGCGGTGCTGCCTTTACACAGGTCTGCGACGAGCTTCTTAGAGTCATACTATCCGCACCGGTTCGCTTGAAACTTCGGGTACGACCAGGGGATTCCGCCGAACCAGGAGTTCTCTTTGGCGGGTCGTCAGTACAAAGGCTGGGACACACATTTGCTAGCCACGGCGTGGTGGGACTTCTACTGTCGCCGAGAGCCGGAGCGACTACCGATGCCAGTGCCCGGATGTAGGGGACAGTTTGACGTCCACAACGCCAGATGGTGGTTCGAGCATAGTCATCAGTATTGACAGAAGGCCTCGGCGATCCGGAAAGCCGAGGAAATCCGTCTCTTGAGGGAGGATCTGCCTTTCATCGCACTAGATGACGGGTATCTGTGGGCTCGCTTTTCTAGGATCGTCGGGAGGTAGAGAGGCTGGCGCAGCAGGTGCCCCGAGGGAGCCGAGGCTCTTTGTCAATGGGGCGGAGCGGCAACGGGGCACTGAAGCCCCTTAAGCAGGCGCGGGCGGTGCCTGGAGGTACCAGAGTCCGGGCACCTCAACCCGAGACTTCGAGGACTTGGTGGACCCAATTCCTGGCGGACTGTGGGTTCGAGCAGAGGGTTTTGCTGGACCGAGTGCTCCCTGAGGGGAGCTTTGCAGATATGGCGGCTGACGACTGGAGGCGTCATATTGCCCACGCGATCGGGTCAGCTGGACCTGTAGGGCTCGTGTCCCTTATTGAGTGCGCCTACACCCTGAGGGACGTGAAGGAAGCGGTTGCGAAGGCCGCGCGGGTTGTGGGTTTGAAGCCACAGCAGCTAGTTCCTCTGCCACTGACCCCTTTTGTAGCTTCACGTAAGGCCTCTTCATTCGCCTGTTGTCCCTGTTTTGTTGTTTTCTAGGACCTATGGCTGAGAGATCTTGTGTGGCTATGTTTGGCAGGTTCTGCAGCGGACATGGATCCCCTCTCCACAGGGACATCTTATGGGGATGGTGACGGGGCCCTTCAGCCCCGAAGGAAGCGCCCCCGGGTAGAGACCAGAGTCAGGGAGGTTGATGAGTCCTCTCGGGGACCCGCTGCCAGGGAGCATATCGAGGCGGAGCCGGCTCTGAGTAAGTGCCATACCCGCCCGCTTGCTTTGTATTGATTCAGCCTTGACGATCGGCTAACCTTGTGCAATTGGGTTTGCCTTTCACAGCGCCATTGGAGACCGGGGCTGACGCGGCTTTCTCGCCACCCCCAGAGGTCTACCTACTTCCTGACGACGGGGTCGATCATGAGATAGATATGGAGGGGCGCCTTCGTATGATGGATGAGACCGCCCCAAATGTCGAGACCTTCCCCGATTTTGAGCCATGGAAGGCTATAAAGGATACTCAGTCAGGTAAATAACTTTGGAACATAGCGTGTCGTGTTTATTGCTGTATTTGATTCTGGGAGTTGACAAAGTTGCTAGTGTCATGCAGAGGTGGGAGTCCGTCGGGGACCTCATCGAGCTCTTCAGACGACGGCGGCTCAGAGATGGAGACAGAGGAGAGTTCGAGCTCGAGCTATTCGTCCTCCGGGGCCTCGGCTGGTAGGGAGGTTCCGACGAGGACCGCCTCTGGAGGTGTGCAGTGGTCCTATCCGCCTTTACTTAGTGCTTGCACGCTCTATAAGGCAGAGTGCTGACATTCTTGAATTACTTGCAGCATCGGATTCTGGGGAGGAGCATGCATCGGCTCCCGATGAAGGCGGGCAGGAGGAGCCTCCTGTCCCACCTATGCTTGCTGGAGATGACCAGATGGTGGAGGAACCATTGCCATCTCCAACCCCGGTAGGTGATGCTATGGAGGCGGAGGTGCAGTTGCCTTCCCCGACCCCGACAGGTGATGCCACAGAGTCGGCTGGACTTGCTCCGGGTAAGGAGTCAAGATTTGTCTCCTTTTTGTCAGGTTTTTCACCTTGTTTGTCGAAGGTAGCCTTGTATGTATTACTGACTCCCCCTGGTATTTGTTGGAACTATGCAGGTTCCACTGGAGTGCTGGCTATATCCAGAGACCTCTCCCTAGATTTAGGGGTGGAGTGGCCTCCATTCGCTTCTCCGCCAGAGCCGTTGCTGTAGGCGAGTGCAGGTGAGGCCCTGCTCCAACGGGCGCGAGGTTACTCACAGAGCGAGCCTCTCCCTTCTCCGGAGGACTTGAGGCAGTGATTGCGAGAGTGCACCCAGGGCTATCACGCACTCGGATTCCCACGTGAGCTTTGGATGTCTGGGTTGGTTGGGATCTGAGCTGAATACCTACGGCTCCGCGAGGTTCAGGCGCAGAGGGCTCAGAGGCTGGCGACGATTCAGGAGGTGTGGGAGTAGCGAGCTAGGCTCGTGTCAGCCGTAGCCGAGCAAAAGTGTCACTCCGAAGCGACTGCATCAGCATCTCGGGAGCGAGTCGCACAGCTAAGGGAGGTGGAGAGCCAGGCCGAGGCCCTGAGGAAGGCCTAGGAGGAGCGGCGGGCAGTCGCCGAGCGCGTCCGGGCTGAGTGGCAGGCGGCTGAGACCACAGCCGGAGCCAGTGCCCAGCTCTTGTCCACCTTGGAGGCGGAGCTTGCAGCGGCAGACTCTCGTCTTGCGGCGCTAGAGGGGACTGAGCCTGAGCCCAGATTATATCCCCCCCCCCCCTTTTTTGTGTCTGGAGTGTATGGATTTTGTTACCCCAAGGGCATGTCTTGGGCTCTTTTTGCAGAGTATTATTAACAAACCCCAGATCCTTTGCTTACTGGGTTATTCCCCTCTTCGATGGAATGGAATGATGCGCGTGAACTGACGACCACTTATTGTTAGTCGTGCTTGCTTGTCCTATGACGCATCTGGTGGTTGAGTGCTGAGTAGTAGAGGAACGAAAGACTATATGTGGGGGTTGATTCTCCCGGAGAATGAAAGCCCGCATACCGGAGAACCAACGTAGGTCCGTAAGAACGAGGTAACCTACGTGGTTTCGGGTTATAGAGGTGATTCCGGAGGGTGTATATTGACCCTAGACTGGATGGTGGAATGTCGGCTAACATTATGCCATTAGTCAAAGGATGGAATTCGTATGTGTCTGGGAAATTGGGATTGAGCTGGCTGGACGGCCTAGGTGGACACGGTAACCAAGACTGGGATTGGGAATTGGAGCTGGGACTGTGACTGAGAATGGGGACTGGAGCTGAAGCCAGTTGGGTGACCTAGAAAGGTGCAATGGTTGGGAACTGGAACTGAGTCAGATAGCTTGCCTGAGAAGGCGTTATAGCCAAGACTGGAACTGGAGGCTGGGAGACTAGCCTGCAAAGGCGTCATAGTCGATGCTGGAGTTGAAAACTGGCGGCTGGGCCTATGAGGGTGTTATAGCCGGAGTACTGGGACTGGTGGTTGGCGGCTGGCCTGCGAAGGCATTGTAGCCGAGATGCTGAGACTGGAGGCTAGCGGCTGGCCTGTGAAGGCGTTATAGCCGAAAACTGGAGTTGGAAGATGGCGGCTGGCCTATGAAGGCGTTGTAGCCTTGAAATGGAACTGGAAGCTCACGGCTGGCCTGTGAAGGCGTTGTAGCCGAGAACTGGAACCGGAGACTGGCGGCTGGCCTGTGAAGGCATTGTAGCCGAGAACTAGAACTAGAGACTGACGGCTGGCCTGTGAAGGCGTTGTAGCCGGGGCTGGAGCTGGTCAGCTAACCGTGGAGGTGTATAGCCAACTACTAGAGCTGGAATTGGCAATGGCCGACCCTCGGGGGCGTAGTGGCCACCGGTTGATGGGGCATCAAAGGCGATTTCCATACACGGGTGAAGTGTATTTGTGTGTTATGGCTTGTATGAAGTTGTAATTGTGTAATTTCTTTCTTTTGGGCTCCTTGTTAGGCTTATATCAAGCCAATGGGCCATTTGTTATGTCAAGTCCAAGGTTAGATTGCCATTAGTAGAGTCCATTAGAAAGCCTAGTTCATATTGGACCAAATGCCACCCTTATGGACCATATTAGTCATTTAAGGCCCAATTGGGCCACTCCCTCTCATGGGCCACCAAGACTTGGAAGGCCCAAGTCTAGACTTGAGTTAATGGGTTGGGTTGGCTTGCCTTGGACCAGCCTAGGCCCAAGAGAGGCCCATGAATGGGGCGCCCCCTCTTTTGGCCATATTAGGCTTGGTAGGTGGTGTTTGAATAGCTTTAGTCCAAGGTTGAATAAGCATGGTCAAATTAGATTAAACTAATGTATTAAATGTATGATTCACATTGTATCCCAGCCCTTCAATCCAAACCCCTAGATCCAAGGGTTGAGGTTGAGTTTGGTTGGCATCCTATATAAGGTTGTATTTTTCATATTGAAGGAATTAATGAAGAGAAAATAGGCATTTGCCCCAAGTGAGATTTGCGCGCCTCCCCTCTCTCTCCCTGGTTCCTCCACCCCCTCTCCCCTTTCTAGAGTGTAATCCCTTCCCCCTTGATCCCCTCCAGCATCTGAAGCAACTCCGGTGATCGCCGCTGCCATCGTCTCGCCGCCGACGCGTCGTTGCCAACGGTTTCGGTGTTCTGTCCACTCAGGACAGAACCTTCTTCTCCGAATTCCTGCTATCCCTCCCTTCATCTTCTGAAGCTCAAAATTTCAGGGTTGGTTCCCCTCTAGAACCCTTATCCCCACAAAAAAAATCACGTCAAAATTCATCCTTTAGCTATTTTTTGATTTTCATCCAAGTCCAAGTTCCAGATCTGTCCTGGTTCTGTTTACTGTTCATCAGCTCTGAGTTTACCCCATTCGAACCATCTTTTGATTTTTGTTGGGTCGCCCAAATTTCTTGGGAGTTCTGTCCACATATATCTACCACCAAGAATTTGCTTAATTTTTGGTTCACCCTTCAAGTATTTTACAAATTTCGTCCAAGTTCCCAAGAACAGTCTGCCCACAGTTTCCCAGATCCGACCCAAGTCTAGTAAACAAATCCCATAAAATCCATTTCTTATCCAATCAAAAACCAAAAATAGTCCCGGATTTCTCTCTCAGAGACCTTCAACTTTGCTGAAGAAATCATTTCCAGATTCGGAGGTCTTCTCCCCAGTCAACGTCAATCTTCAGAGAAGTCAGAACCTGCCCCTGCAGTTCTGGCCAGATTCCAGTAAGCTTGTAAAATACATGATCAGAAATATATATCTGATTATTTTTTTTGAAGACCCCTACGTCGAAGTATTCTGAGTCAGCTTTCCAACGGCGCTAACCTCGTCACATTCCGACGACGAGGCTGATCGCAGCATCAGTTTTCTCCAAGTCGCGCGCCTGCAAACAGAACTTTCAGGTTCGTGGCCGAGTTCCCGGCAAGCGTCGTCCGAGGGCCGCCCGGCGTCCGGCGGTCGTTCCAGCAGCTCGCCATCCCAGGGGTACGCTTCCCAGGTGTCTCCACCATAGAGGAGTCATCAGGCCCCACACGACCCCTCTGGTCAATACGTGGGCCCCCACTAGCACGAGTACGCGTGAAGCCGAAGCATTGCCCGAAACCGTCCGTCAACCCGAACTTGGTCCTCCTGGGCCCACTTGTGTCGCCCTTTACCTCCCTGCGTGGAGTGGGCTTATTTGTACTGCTGTAAACATAATGTACTAAGTTCCTGGGAGTACGAACTTCGGCCGGGTGCCGTCTTCGCCACGCCGAGAGCGTGGAGGTATCGTTCTCGCTCCCTACACTCGGCATTTGCTTATTTTCATATATACTTGTTTATGCCGCTGCTAGAGAGCATGATAGGGTAACTAGCTCGCTTTCTATTTATATCACCGCTACTGCGAGAGTGAGCATTACCGTCCCGTGACCCGATCCGGGCACGAAAGAGAGAGCCGACCACCCTAGCTCTTGCCGGTTTCTCAACCGCGCACGTCCGACGCTTCCCTCGTTAAGGGACGATCGCGAGCTTGTCGTGTCTGTGTCTCGTCCCGCATCAATTTGGTATCAGAGAGAGTTGAGTCTAGGGTGTTTGCATTCAGAAAAAAAAAAGAGTGTCATTTACATCGAGTCATTAGTCGGTTTAAGTCGAGTCTCGGATCATCATATTTTCAAAACAACAAAAAGAGTCATTTTTGGGTCGCATACATCCCTTTACTCGGTATATCAAAAGGTGTTGTCCGAACGTTAGGCTACGCCTATCGGGAAGGCCGCACATTTGCGCGAGTGATCTTCGGATCGATTGCCTCCGCCACGTATCGAGTTTTGGTTAAGTCTAGGCGCATCATTTGCATTAGTGTGTTTTGCTTTAGTCGGCGTCTTCTAGTCGGTGTGTTTGCATGCCCACTCGTCGGGGTACTCAGTACTCACCCCCACCCCCACCTATGGCCAACCCACGGGATACCTCGGGAGACTTCCACTCCCTACAAGAGGCGATGATGGCCATTATGGCTAGGTTGGACCAATCCGATGCTAACTTTCGGACCTTCTCCGAGAATATGGATGGTCGCCTTAGGGCCATGGAGGGACGCATGGAGAACTCCGATAGGTCTGTCCAAGACCTCGTTGGGCGGTTAGATAGGATGTCACACGGGGACCCTCTTGGGGCAGCCCAAGGTCCACCCGCACCTCCTCCCGCGGGGGCCCAAGTCCAACCCGCTCCCATGGCCCAAGTCCAGGCCGCTCCCGCGGCCCAAAACCAGCCACCACTGGTTCCTCCACCCGCCCCTCCTCGGGTTCCCCAACTACCACACCATGACCTTGGTCTCGAGGACTATGGGTCCGACAATGCCTACGAGGGGTATGGTCAACGCCGTCGTGGTTTTCAGCCACAACGAGATGAGGATGATGATCGGGTCCTTAAGACCGTGCGAGCGGATCCTCTCGCTTTTTACGGGTCTTTGGATCCGAAAGTCTACCTAGATTGGGAGTTTGGCATGGACCGTTATTTTGAATGGTATGATATGTCGGAGCGTCGAAGGGTCCGATTTGCCACCATGAAACTTATGGGGCAGGCACAAACTTATTGGAAGAATGTGGAGAGCCTGCTACTTCAGCGGCTAGAACCCCCGATCGACACATGGGCCGAGATGAAGAATAAACTTCGGCAAAAGTACCTTCCTCCCACATACCGCCAGCGACTCATCGATAGATGGCAAAGTCTTAGCCAGGGAGACCGGTCCGTCTCCGAATACATCGCGGAGTTTGATGAGTACTTTCTACGATGTGGTGTCACGGAGGAGAGTACCATGCCCGTGTCCCGCTTTCGACGTGGTTTGCGGCCACACTACCAGTATGAGCTTTTCCGCCGCAATGCCAAGACGTTGGAAGAGGCATACCAGGTCGCTCTCGAGATGGAGCAATTTGAGGGAGAGTTCGAGTCTAGCCATCGGTTGGGCCCCACCCCTCTCCGTAGTACCGAGCCCCGTCACTCTATAGGCCCACATCAGCGGCCTCCCATGGCTCGACCTCAGGAGCCCACCCGTCAGGAGCACTTCGCTCCACGGCCTCGCCCTCCTCCACCCCGGGATCTATTTCCATCCCAACCACCGGCACCCTTTGCCCGTCCCCCAGCTCCTATAGCCCGTCCTTTGGCACCGGCACCCCCTCCACTCTTGTCCAAGGCACCTACATCTCCCCCATTGTTGCCTACACCCCCTACTCGGCGGGATGATAAGGGTAAGGCCCCTCTTATCGGGGAGAGTAGTCGATCGCGAATACAGTGTTTCCACTGTCACGGGTATGGCCACATTGCTAGTGAGTGTCCCGCTCGCACCACCCTAGCCTTAGGTGTTGGCGGATCCGCACCTCCCGAGCTTGAGCATGTCAATTACGAGGCCGATGAGGCACTGGCCGATGAATACTATGCCATGGGGGAAGAGCTGGGCGACCCTTCGGCCGCCCAGGATGTCGCCACCTAGTGGGTTTGATGCTACCACCTTAGTCTAGAGTTGTGCATGAGTCGGTGTGTTTTCTTTGTGTGGTTTGTTTGTGTGGTGATTTTGAGTCGATTGTTTGCGTAGTTTGCATTCGTGTGTCTGTGCATGGTGAGTCTGCATGTGTCTTGTGCAAGCTCATTGTCGGTCTCTTACGAGTAAGAGGCGAGTGGACTCACTTGATGAGTATGGGATCGGTTTTACTTCTATACCCAGATCAGTCACCTATAGGGACTCAGCGGTGATTCCTAGTGAGTCTTCGAGCTGTTTCCTCCCTTTTGAGAGTGCCCCTTCGGAGTGACCACCTTTAGCCATAGCAGTTCGCATATCGAGTATATATGGAATGAGCAGGTGCCGATCACTTGGAGTGGAGCATACCCGCTCTACTTAGCACGGTGACGGATCCGCTGGAGGACCGGAGCAGCCATACCCCTACTCGACGGGGTCGAGTTCCTCCCACCCGGGGAGAATTGATGGGGCATCAAATGCGATTTCCATACACGGGTGAAGTGTATTTGTGTGTTATGGCTTGTATGAAGTTGTAATTGTGTAATTTCTTTCTTTTGGGCTCCTTGTTAGGCTTATATCAAGCCAATGGGCCATTTGTTATGTCAAGTCCAAGGTTAGATTGCCATTAGTAGAGTCCATTAGAAAGCCTAGTTCATATTGGACCAAATGCCACCCTTATGGACCATATTAGTCATTTAAGGCCCAATTGGGCCACTCCCTCTCATGGGCCACCAAGACTTGGAAGGCCCAAGTCTAGACTTGAGTTAATGGGTTGGGTTGGCTTGCCTTGGACCAGCCTAGGCCCAAGAGAGGCCCATGAATGGGGCGCCCCCTCTTTTGGCCATATTAGGCTTGGTAGGTGGTGTTTGAATAGCTTTAGTCCAAGGTTGAATAAGCATGGTCAAATTAGATTAAACTAATGTATTAAATGTGTGATTCACATTGTATCCCAGCCCTTCAATCCAAACCCCTAGACCCAAGGGTTGAGGTTGAGTTTGGTTGGCATCCTATATAAGGTTGTATTTTTCATATTGAAGGAATTAATGAAGAGAAAATAGGCATTTGCCCCAAGTGAGATTTGCGCCCCTCCCCTCTCTCTCCCTGGTTCCTCCACCCCCTCTCCCCTTTCTAGAGTGTAATTCCTTCCCCCTTGATCCCCTCCAGCATCTGAAGCAACTCCGGTGATCGCCGCCGCCATCGTCTCACCGCCGACGCGTCGTTGCCAACGGTTTCGGTGTTCTGTCCACTCAGGACAGAACCTTCTTCTCCGAATTCCTGCTATCCCTCCCTTCGTCTTCTGAAGCTAAAAATTTCAGGGTTGGTTCCCCTCTAGAACCCTTATCCCCACAAAAAAAAGCAAGTCAAAATTCATCCTTTAGCTATTTTTTGATTTTCGTCCAAGTCCAAGTTCCAGATCTGTCCTGGTTCTGTTTACTGTTCATCAGCTCTGAGTTTACCCCATTCGAACCATCTTTTGATTTTTGTTGGGTCGCCCAAATTTATTGGGAGTTCTGTCCACATATATCTACCACCAGGAATTTTCTTCATTTTTGGTTCACCCTCCAAGTATTTTACAAATTTCTTCCAAGTTCCCAAGAACAGTCTGCCCATAGTTTCCCAGATCCGACCCAGGTCTAGTAAACAAATCCCATAAAATCCATTTCTTATCCAATCAAAAAACCAAAAATAGTCCCGGATTCCTCTCTCAGAGACCTTCAACTTTTCTGAAGAAATCATTTCCAGATTCGGAGGTCTTCTCCCCAGTCAACGTCGATCTTCAGAGAAGTCAGAACCTGCCCCTGTAGTTCTGGCCAGAATCCAGCAAGCTTTTAAAATACATGATTAGAAATACAGATCTGATTTTTTTTTTTGAAGACCCCTACGTCGAAGTATTTTGAGTCAGCTTTCCAACGGCACTAACCTCGTCACATTCCGACGACGGAGCTGATCGCAGCATCAGTTTTCTCCGAGTCGCGCGCCTGCAAACAGAACTTTCAGGTTCGTGGCCGAGTTCCCGGCAAGCGTCGTCCGAGGGCCGCCCGGCGTCCGGCGGTCGTTCCAGCAGCTCGCCATCCCAGGGGTACGCTTCCCAGGTGTCTCCACCATAGAGGAGTCATCAGGCCCCACACGACCCCTCTGGTCAATACGTGGGCCCCCACTAGCACGAGTACGCGTGAAGCCGAAGCATTGCCCGAAACCGCCCGTCAACCCGAACTTGGTCCTCCCGGGCCCACTTGTGTCGCCCTTTACCTCCCTGCATGGAGTGGGCTTATTTGTACTGCTGTAAACATAATGTACTAAGTTCCCGGGAGTACGAACTCCGGCCGGGTGCCGTCTTCGCCACGCCGAGAGCGTGGAGGTATCGTTCTCGCTCCCTACACTCGGCATTTGCTTATTTTCATATATACTTGTTTATGCCGCTGCTAGAGAGCATGATAGGGTAACTAGCTCGCTTTCTATTTATATCACCGCTACTGCGAGAGTGAGCATTACCGTCCCGTGACCCGATCCGGGCACGAAAGAGAGAGCCGACCACCCTAGCTCTTGCCGGTTTCTCAACCGCGCACGTCCGACGCTTCCCTCGTTAAGGGACGATCGCGAGCTTGTCGTGTCCGTGTCTCGTCCCGCATCACCGGTGTCGTGGAGTGATGCTGAGGTCGCCATCGGTGGGATGTCACAGTTGATGGCTTTCATCAGTAAGGAGTAGAGAGGGAGAGAGTGTTTTTTTTCTCTTTACCTGCTCTACCGCCCTCGCGGGTTTTCGCCAGAGCTGGCCCCCCTTTAGCTTTTTCCGATGCGCCCTTGCGGGTTTTCACACCGAGGGGTTACCCGATTTTACTTGAGGCGCCCTTTCGGGTTTTCACCTCAGCTGGGTTGGTGGCAATTTTTGCCCCCAGTCGCCTCGTAGAGGGAGTTGACTGAGGCCGCCGGGGTATCTCTATTTTTAACCCCATTATATATGTATATATATATATATATTTTGGGACTGCCGTCCATAGCATGTCGCTGTCAGGGGACGTAACCTGAGGCTGGAAGGTGTGGATAGCCGGATATTGTTCGGCCGTCAACAAGGGTTTTCTTTCTTCTTCTTTTTTTTTAGAAATCCTTAAGCCATGGTGGCGAAGAGCCAGTTTGTCATGGCAAGATATGACTGGAGTTGTGATTAGTGGATCTGAGATTGTATGGGGAGACCGGAATTCTAATGAACTGGAAGGCTCTGGATTTGCAGGGTATGTGGGATGTAGGGACAGAGAAGGATAGATGTCTGGGAATGCATCGAGATACAGGTTTACCGAGACGGTGACTGGAAGCTTAACTGTTACGGAGATTGGTTGAACTGTGATGTTGAGGTAAGGGCCAAAGGTTGGCCCAGCTAAGCAGGAATAATGCAAGGTTGACTGGGGATTGAAGGGTTTGTGCCGTAGCAATGCAAGTGTATTGGGGGCTGGTTCTGTGTGAAGCTAACGGCCCGCCAAGGAATAGGCGGAAGGTCGTTTCTGACTGGTAGGGAGAAGAAGATTTTCTCGTTATCGGCTCTACCGCCCTTTCGGGTTTTCGCTAGAGCCGACCCCCTTTAGCTTTTTCCGACGTGCCCTTGCGGGTTTTCACGTCAAGGGGTTTCCCAATTTTGCCCGAGGTGCCCTTTCAGGTTTCCACCTCAGCCGGGTTATTGGCCTTTTTGCCCCCAGTCACCCCCTGTGGTGAGGATGACTGGGTCTGCCGGGGCATCTCCATTTTTAACCCCATTTTTCTATATATATATATATATATATATATATATATATATATATATATATATATATATATATATATATATATATATATATATATATATATATATTTGACTTACCTGTGAGCCTGGTGGCTAGACTGGCGCTGGCAGAGAAGTGCTTGTGCTCCCATGGCGACGGGAACGAGGGCAAGAGATCAGCCTCCGCGGATACCCGGCGGCGGTTCCGAGGAGCTGAGCTGACTGGTTGACTGAGAATTGTGGACTGGGAGGACTGGCCGGTTGGATCCTTCACGGGGGAGGACCGGCCTTATTGGTAGTAGCTGGGACGTGCGCCTTAGTCTGGCTGGCGTGCGAACTCATGCTCTGGTGCATAATATAGCTTCATGTGTTTACCGTTGAGAGGCGGAAACGGCCTGTGACCTTTGTGATCAACAACCGTATAGGCCCCACCCTCATAGACATTCTGGATGACGTATGGACCTCGCCAGTTCAGCTGGAGTTTTCCACTAGAGCGCCCTGCCATGACTTCCTTTTCCTTGATCATGACAAGGTCGCCTTGTTTGAAAGCTCGCTGCTTGACGAGCTTACCGTAGGCTCGGGCCATGCGAGCCTGGTACACTTGCAGGTGTTTGTAGGCTTCGAGTCACTTGCCTTCTAGATCGGCGAGCTCTTCTAACCTTCTTTGGTACTCGTCTTCATCAGGGCCGGCAAGGCCGGTGTGGATTGCCACACGGTAAGAAGCTAACTGGATTTTGATGGGAATAACTGCTTCCGTCCAGTAAGCAAGAGAGAACGGCGAGCACCCCGTAGGGGTTTTGTAGACCGTCCGATAGGCTCATAATGCTTCAAAGACCTTTTCACCCCAATCGCGCTTCCGGTGGCTAACCATCTTAGCCAGGAGCTTACAGAGGGTTTTGTTGAAGGCTTTTGCCAAGCCATTAGCCTGAGGGTTGTAGACCGAAGAGGTTCTCCAGTCGATGTGGAATTTGGCCGCTAACTGGTATACGGCCTTATTCTTGAAGGGTGTCCCGTTGTCAGACACTATGCGACTAGGAGTACCGAATCGGTATATGATGTTGTGCCGGACGAATCTAGCAACGATTTCGCAGGTGGCCTCTCGTAAAGGCAGAGCCTCCGCCCAACGAGAGAAGTAGTCAGTGGCGGCTAAGACGTACTTATGGCCCTTGGAAGATGGTGGGAAAGGCCCCGCGATGTCCATGCCCCACTCAGTGAATGGCCAAGTGGGGGCTGTAGGACGCAGTGGGTTGGGAGGTCTTCTGGGTACTGGGCCAAAGGCTTGGCATTGATGACATGCACGGGCATACTGGATGCAATCCGCATACATGGTTGGCCAGTAGAAGCCTTTGAGCTTGATGTTGTGCTTCATTGGGTCTCCGGCCTGGTGCGCCCGGCACAACCCGGAGTGGACCTCCTTCATGATGGCTCGAGCTTCCGCCAGAGACACACATCATAGGAGAATCGACTTGTCCTTCTCGTGGATGAGTCTATACAGGGAGTCGCCAATCAACTCGTAAGAGATTGCTTGGTGGAGTAGCTGGACCTTTTGAGCTCGATCAGAAGGGCGCCATCCTTTCTTGAATTTGATGATGGGCGCACGCCAATCATCTTCTTCTGGAAGTGTGCTCTGGTCAAGGTCATGGACCTCGTAGATGGTGAGACCGGCGTTGCTTTCGAGTGAGCTCGACATCAGTCTTCTGTGCTTGATGATGATGTCGACCTCGCCCTCGGGAGGAAGCTTGATGGCTGCGGCCAATTTGGCTAAGGCATCCGCCTAAGCATTGCTGCTTCTGGGAACATCATCTATTTCAAAGAAATAGAACTTCTGGGTTAACCTGGTGACGGCGGTATGGTATGGAACCAATTCTGGCTTTCGCACATCGTAAATGCCGAGGACCTACCGAACTATCAGCTGGGAGTCCCCGTAGGCTTGGAGGCATTTAATGCCCATGTGGAGAGCCATCTGGAGCCCAATGAGTAGAGCTTCATACTCAGCTTCATTGTTGGTCAGGGACTTCATGAGGGCGCAGGAGTTGTACAAAACTCCACCCTGAGGAGTCATGAAGACTATGCCGGCACCTACCGTAGTAGCTGGATCTTGGTTGCTCCTGGTGATCCCTCAGGAAGCACCGTCGAAGTAAAGCTCCCAGCAAGGCACGTTGTGAGAGCGTTTTGCTGCCAATAATGCAAGACATCTCCGCTCTGTTCAACCGGTTGTTGTGATTGAGCAGCAAGGGACTCCTCGTCCGGGAGCTCTGAGTAGAAGGGTGAGTCGTCTGGCACTTGATGGGCTGCTAAGAATTCAGCCATACCTTTGTTGACACCCGTTTTTAGCCCACAAGTTACGTCATTTCTCTTATTCATCATTTTTGATGTCCCGAACTAGCCATTATTTTAGAGCCTTCCTTGGATGGATTTCGAGCCCATTTTTACTGTTCCCTATCCTTTGAGTCTTAGAGATCATGATTTTTTAGAGCCATGGAGCTTATCTTATCAACTTCCGGCTTCCAAGTTAGCTTACGGCCCATTTAGGCCGGCTTCCATCAAGCATTCGACTCTCTATCACTGCGTAGTCCTGAAAGTGGTTCTTTTTCATCCTCTTTCAATCCTCTATTCAAAATGTCCCTTTCACCAAAGTTATTTGTCTTTCAAAGATCTACAACTTCTTCTTCTACGCCATTAGCCCGTTCTCCACCGATTTCAAGTTATTCACATTTTTTCGGTGTGCTGTGCTGTTCACCTACGTCCCGAAATTTTCCCTCTCTTTTCTAGCCCCATTTTCTCCTTCTTCCACTCATTTTCTCATCTTACTCTCTTCATGAAAGTTGTTCCTCTCTCATTTATCTACAATTTCTTATTCTACCACTTTTGTTAGTTTTGCACCGTTGGAGAGATACGCTTCAATTTCTAAAGTCGCGCGCAGTCTTCCCAAAATGTTCATTCATCGGTGTGAAGGTCTATTACTAGACCGTCAGAGACCATGTGAAGGTCTATCGTAAGACCGTCACAGCCCAAGTGATGGTCTATTAATAGACCGTTACACCCCAGCTTGCCCGAAATCACCCCGGTCGACCCCCAGAGCCTGACGGAGCTACCCTAGGCCGTTACATGACTCTGAAGGTCTTACGATAGACCGCTACACAAACCGAGAGTCCAATTCGTGCTGGACTCTGCTCCGTTTCTGTGCGCCGTGGCCCTCTTGCAGAGCCCATAACTTCTTGAATTCTACTCCGAATTGAGCGCTGTTTGTTCCTATGGTTTCTCCTTTATATTATCTTGAATTTGGTTCAAAGAAATCCAAGTTTCATTGGCTATCTTGCTCAGAAACATGGATGAAAGTTGGAGGTTTAGGTGTCCTGGTTCAACTCAAACTCTACAGATGAAGCTCCGGGACTCCCTTGTAGAAGCCATATCTTTCAGATCCTTCCACCAAATTGAGTCCCACTTGTTCCTACCTCTTATCCTTTGTATTATCTCGAGATTGATATATAGAACACGAATTTTGGGGGACTCCATCCTCTAAAATCTTTGGAGAACTTTCTGGGTTTTCTACAACCTCTATATAAACTGCCCAGTTCACAGTTGCAAAGGAGGGCTCTTTTCGGATGTGGGGTGAAGCCATGCTGCATCGCCGACTCAATCCTTCGACCCCAGCTTGAAGAGGGAAGTATTAGCTTTCCATTACATCCTTCTGGGCTTAATTTGGTTGTCCATACTCTTAGTTATTCTCTCCTCAAAATCACAAATCATCACAGTTTTCTACACTTTTCTGCTACACGTGTTTTTCCCCGTTTTGCATCATCGTTTTCTCTCTACTCTCTCCATCATATTCTGTGATTTCAAATCTCATGCATGCACAATACACACACCTATCTTTTCCACCCTTCCACAGGGGTTAAAAAACCTCCCCCCAGTGAGTTTGCCATCAATTTCTACCCCTATTTTATCACTTCGAGATTGATACTACACTTCATGTTCTAATGGGTTTTTGTCTTTGTGTTTTGTCTTTATTTTACAGGAGAGCATGATATGAACGCGAGGCCCTCTTCTTCTAGCCGACTGGAAGACGAGGAGGTTTGAATCCACATCATTCCCTGCATCCCATTCTTCAAGCGCGATCAAGTCTTCATCCTTTTCCAAGGTACACGGCGCTGTTGCACTCCTTTCTTCATCTTTGTGACGTTGTTAACTCTTGGTGGCGATCACGGTCAGTTCTTCTATCTCTCATCGCCCTTTGTTCATCATCTTCCATGCCTTTCATGGTATTATGCTATTAGCATAGTTAGGGGCGGGGTAAGGGAAAGAGAGATAAAATTATTAACAACCTTATTTTTTGGCAATCACGGTGGGACACCAATGCCCATCACGTTTATTTTAATGCTCTTTTGTAAGTTGGGTGTGTGCATGTGCATGTTTAGGTGATATTTTATCCATTCTTCCACTGTTTGGGGCGTTTTAAGGGCTCTGGTAGTGTGACGGTCCTATAGTAGACCGCCAGAGGAATGTAGCGGTCATTTGGTAGACCGTTACAAATTCTGGCAGTCCAGCGCGCATGCTCACAGGGCCATATTCGTCGAGGCATAACTTTTGCTCCCGGGGTCAGATTGCGCTGATTCTTATTCCGTTGGATAGTCCTTTGTATTGTATTTCCACCCATATATCATTTGCATCATTTGGTTAACATTTGCATATTCTAATATTATCAAACTTTTTGAGTTTTCTACATAAGTTCTGTCGGCAGGCTCAGGGACAAGTTCACAGGTACATCTTTACTCAGTGATTTGTATGCCTTCCCGATATCTGATTGCACTGATTTTTGTTCCATTGGATAGTCCTTTGTATTGTCTTTCCATCCATAGCTTATTTGCATCATTTGGGTCACGTTTGCTTAGTTAAAAATTGTCATCATTTTAGCATTTTGTCCATAAAATCTGCATGTGGTCTGTGCACAGGTTCACAGGGGCAACTTTGCTATGTGATTTGATTGACCTCCCGGGGTCAGACTGATCTGTTCTTGGGCCCGTTGTGTAGACCTTTGTGTTGTCTTTACATCCATATACTATTTGTCTTATTTGGATCATGTTTGCATAGTTTAATTTTGTCTTGATTTTCTAGTTTTATGCTAGAAATTACATGCACTCCGGTGCACATAGGGTCATACATTGCATGTCATAGTTGCATTTCCTACCTTGGTAAGTGATCCCCTTGCCTCCATATTCCTTGAGGTTGACTAGGTGATCTTATCTGGGACCTCCATAAGTCCCTGCGAGCCGTGGATTCCCACACGGACGCCGGGCCGGTTGTACCTTTCCACCCCTTTGGCTTGCATTTGCATACGTGTGAGGGAGTTAACCTTAGTCAACCCAAAATTTGGACCTTATTCCCATAAGATTCCTATCTTGAGGAAATTATTATTAATTCAAATCATTAAAAGGTCTATTAAAATCTCTAAAATATTTCCCATCATATCAACTTGTGTGACTTGGGTGAAAACTCTCACATTGTTTGTGTTGTTTGGGCTTGTCCAGGCCCATTAGTGATTTTTGTGTTGCATTCTTTCATCATCCACCTGTTTTGTTGTTGTTAGGCCCACTTAAGTCAGTCCATTTGTGTGTCCATTGTCTAGTCCATTATCCCGTGGTCCGTTGTCCATTCGTCTTTGCATTAGTGGGTCAGTCCCCTCTTGTCCTCGAGCCTAATTAAGCCATTGCTTCCCCACCTGTATTCTCCTTGATACCCTTGTATTAAGTCTCCATTTGCCCTCATGGAGTATGATTCCAACCCCTTGTATCATCCTTCTTCCTATTCTTCTTCCTATTCCCACGTGGAATCTTCTTCCCACGCAGGCCCACCTTCCCGTGGTCCCTCTGACCCGTCTGAGGAGCAGGCTAATCTCATGGCCCATCTTTCAAGCCTTGTTTGCCAAATAGACCCGGTCCAGGCCCAACGTCTTATTACAAATCATCTTAATGGGCCTTCTTCTTATAATGGGTAATCTTCCCTTCATGGGCCTCTTTCTTCTCCTTCATATACTACCGGCCCGATTTCAAATGGGACTTATTCTCTTAATGGGCCTCATTCTTCTGCCCATGTTGCTGCTGGCCCATTCAACCCATGTTCCAACATCTCTTCCAGGCCCACACATTCTTCCACTCCTGGAATGGGCCCTTTTTCTTCTCAGCCCGGATCCTCTTATCCGGCCCATTACCATCATTCTGGTCCAAATTCACATCCTCTTGCTCAAGTTGGCCCATATCCTTCTCGATCTCCCCCTACCCAGGAGAAGATTGCTCAAACCCAACGCCAGCTTGATGAGCTTCAACGTCGGATTGATCCTAAGTCCTCCTTAAGTATTCCATTCGCATTTCAAGGTCTTCGGCTTCCGCCATCTTCACAAATTCCCACATATCACCGTTATGGTGGAGTTGGTGACCCGTATGTGCACTTAAAGGAGTTTCTTTATGAGTCGGCCCAGTTTCGGCATGCCACTGGAAGGCCCTGCTCGAGATTGGTTCTTTTCGTTGCCGCAAGAGAAGATTGTGAATTTTCAAGCCGATCAAGAGAAATTTCTTCAGCAGTTTCAAGACCAGGTTAGGCCCAAGTATTCTATCGCGGATCTGGCCCACGAGATGATGAAGCCTGAAGAGGATTTCTGCACCTTTGCCGACCGCTGGCGTCGCCTTACCATGCAAGTCCCGGGGCACATTCCGGAGGGAGAGCAAATCAAGATGCTAATTTCTAATACGACGCCCGATATCGATTTATCTTAGCCCTCAATGATATTACCTCCTGGCAACAACTTTATAGCCGAGCCCGCTTCATCCGCCAACAACTCCAAGATTACTTTGACCCTGAGTCTTTTCCGCCTTCCACATCTCCACACACCCCACCATCTATATCTCCCTCCACATATCAACCTTCACCTTCTGCATACCAACCCTCCACGAGTCAGCCATACACTCCCACATATCAACCACCCGTATATCCCTCCATGAGTCAGCCCTCCGCCTCTACATACCCACATGTATCTCCACTTGTGTCTCCACCTCCAGTCAAGGGAATTCCACACCCCGAGCAGGTGGATGCCGTCTACATACCTTCCCACTCCACTCCGCATATGCGACTACCTAATCCCTCCACTACTAGCCACGCACTCTTGCCTACGCAACCCCCACAATCATCTTCATCCCATATCCCTCGGTATCCCCCTAACCTGAAGTAGGCTCCTCACCCTCCATTGTCGGAGTCTTTTACAAATATTTTTAGGGCTTTGATGGCCACTCACGCGTTGTCGCTCCCTCCAGTTGTGCCTTGCCAACCCGCGGCCGGGAATATGCTTCAGTTCTGTGATTTCCATCGCCAGCAGGGGCATTTGGTCGAAGATTGCTCTAAATTCTGGGAGTTTATTTATGACTTGGAAGCCAAGAAGAAGCTTGATTGTACCATTATTCATGAAGTTATTCTACATCTCCGCAGCAAGCAGCAATAACAAGAAGCACCGTAGCCGTCTCCATCCCGAGAAGGTCAGGGGCACCCCTGTGGTTCTTTATCTAGCAATGCACCCGCTCCATCACATGCTCCGTTATCTACCCCATCTTTGCCACCTCCTACACCGTCTCCATCTCCTCCACCAACCCAGGCTCTTGCTCAGGCTAGTGCCTCCACTGCCTCTGCTTCCTCCATTGCCACCACCGCTTCCACTCCCAACACCGCTCGGCGTGTCATGTCGATACGCCGACGGTGGACACAACGACCTTCCCCTTTGCCTACATCACCTTCTCTACCTCCATCTCCATCACCATATATATTACCTATTCCATCACTTCCACCATCTCCGCCGCCTTTGCCATCCCCTTCATCATCTTCACCTGAGCCTGAGCGAGCTCCACCTCCGCCTTCACCTTCACCCACAACCCCTTTGCCTCCACCTAAACACACCATCCCCATTAAACCTTCCATGCCTTCTAAGCCTTTTACATCCATTTCTTCATCTACTTCCACCCCACGGAGCGGGTGTGTGCTCTCTTTAGTGCCCCTCGGATCTGGTCCCCAGGGAGGCAATGAGTCGAGTTAGGGTAGTTCGGTGTCGGTTGTTCCATTCATGATTCAAGATTTCATCTACCGCATGCCGATCCGGGTCCTGGTCTCGGGCTACTTTGGGACTGATGAGCCTATGCTTCCGAAGATGGTTGTCAAGAAGAGTTCCCTCGCACTAGTGCCAGTATCTTCAAAAGCGAGGCCGGTGACAATCTCCTTGCTCGCCGGTGGGTTTATCGTTGATGCTGTTATTTCCTCTCGCTCGATTGATGTTCAGTTCGTTGGTCAAGAAGGGTTCTCTACCCGCATTGTGCTAATGCGTATGGCTGCCAGAAGATTGATGAGTTCTATATTCAAGGGGAAGTTTGCCGTATCTTCTGCACTTTCTAAGGACATTCTATACATCTTATGCAATCTTTCTCGATTTATCAGTACGCCGGCCACGTCAACGCCGTGCATTGATCTCCCTCAGCTTCATTCTGCTCTTCTGGTAAGGGAGTTATGCTCCAAGCCCTATTGTCGAGTGGAGATGTCGAATATCATGTTGCTTGTGCCGAGAGATAAAACTCTATGGTTTTCTGATATTCATCATTCTAAGGAGTCACTTGCTCAAGAATGTTCGCATATTGCTAGCACCGGGTGTCTAGGGGCAACCGCCTCGATGAAGTTGCATGTTCACAGCCGGGTTAGGCCATCTGCCAGGTGGGCCCATTATTTGAGAAGGTATTACAGATTATGAAGATCGAAGGTTCAAGCCCGCACCAGGAGGGTCCATTTTCAAGAGATTTCTGCCAAGAAGAGGCGGCGATGCAAATTCAATGGCCGTCGGATGTGCATTCAGGGGTCCACTTCTCTTTCTCCATCTTTCCATTCATCGTTTCTTCTGCTCAGCTTCCACCCTTGGGTGGTGTATCTTCCCTCTTCAGATCTGGCTTCTATGATCTTCTCCTCTCTTCTGGGGTCCGCAAGCCCCTATTCTTCCTCTTCTCCTCTTCATTCGGGGTCTCCGGATTATCCCTCCTCTCACGATTCTAGGCCCCGGCCTATGTCATCCTTCCATCCCGATCTCGGGACTTCCCATGATTCTTCTTCCCTGGGACTTTCGGGTGTTGCTTTTGATTCTTCCCCGACTTTCTCGGGTGATTACGATTCTCCTTCTTTGACCCTACTGGATGACTACTACTCTCCTTCTCCGCCCATGTCAGATGATCACTCCTTTTCCCCCTTACCTTTTCCACAATCTTCTCATGGTTTGTCTATTCTCTCCTCTTCACCCTTTCAGGGTCTTCGCCCTTTCTCTTGTTATTTTCGAAGCTTTAGCCCACCTTGATCTCAGCTAATCTGGTTTCTTCTGTATTTGGTTCCTTGTTATCAGGGTCTCTGCACCTTAACAAGGGAGTTCTAGCCCTCGTCTCTCTTCCTTTTTATCCTTCTTCGTCTAGTGTCGTGTCTGCCACTCCTCCGTGTAGGGGAATCTTTGATCATTTGCTATCCTCTCCCTTTCGTCCTGTCAAGCAAGGAATACAAAGCTTGTGCTGAACGAAGCTCGATGATCAAGATCGCGTCAGGATGCTGCTTCCACACTATGGATTTGCAAGGTATTGTTATTTTGTGCAAGAAAATGTTATCATCGCTGTTATCTCTCTTACTCCTGCACACGCTTATAATAATGTTGGTTCCTTACATGGTTTGAGTGACTTTTAGAGTTTGCTTAAAAGTGTCAAGATGAGTTCGCTTCTGCAGCATCCTTAGGCTGGTAATAGCTTCGCGCTGGGAGTCCCGTTTCTTTCCCCAATCATTGAGGGTGACCTTTGAGTATGGGTTTTCGCACACTACACGACGAGCCATAGCCGATCCCTCTGAGGCACACCGTTGCTACTTTGGCCATACTTTTGGTATGCACAAAGGTCTTTTCTCTTCTCTGCTCGGTCAAGTGCAGGGGCAAGAGATTGATGGACGAGATGACCAACCTAGGCGCTCCCCAATACGAGAGAGGTTTCAAATAGGGGTAGTCTTGACCCTCAAAAGTGAGCTTTCATGCAATATCTAGCCAATAAGGGCTTTCAAAATCAATGATGAATTAAAAAGAAGATTATGAAATCAAAGGCATGGCAAGAGTGGCAATACACTTCCCTGCGGGACGTCATGAGCTCGGTCGCATGCGTGCCTAGTAAATATGGGTCTCAAAATCAAAGACACAAAGCCCCGGCGCAACAGACCTACTTTTTGAGGGGTAGTGCCCTGGAAGGAATTCAAATCCTGATGTCTCCCATCCTGCATAAAGCTTATCTCCAATTTTCTTCCGCTCCTCCCTCTTAGGCTGGGTTGAATCCCGGGTATGACCTTAGTAGGGATACCGTTCTTTAGAGGCGGTTGGTTATGGTAAGCCACCCTCACGTGCACGCCCTGCTTAAGGGAAGCCTTTAATGAGAGAGGTAGGAGCGACGATCCCTGGCCAGTAGTTCGAGCCCGTCTTTGGGTGCTGCATATTACTTTGTCAAAATCCAAAAAAAATGAAATAATGTCAAAATTCCAAAAAAAATGATGAAATAATGTCAAAATCTAAAAAAAAATTAAATAATGTCAAAATTCCAAAAAAGAAACAAATATGTAAAAGTTTCCAAAAAAAATCAAATATGTCAAAATTCTAAAAAAAATCAAATATGTCAAAAAATCCCAAAAATTTGAATATGGCAAAAAAAATCAGAAATACAAAAATCCAAAAATACTTCTCTTTTCTTCCTTTTATTTTTATCTTGAGGACAGATACATAATCTGTTTGCTAAGTGTGCAGGTTGCAGTTTCAAGCTTTCCTTGCTCTATCTTTCGCTCTGCCTCTTGCTCATATTCTTCGATCTGTTCTCATCTCTTCAATCCTATCTTTGGATCTGTTCTGAAGCTCATGGCCTTCTCAGCTTTCGCCTATCTGCCTAATCATGTCTCCATGAGAGGGAATTGCCTCACGATTTTGAACCTGGCGGTTACGCTTCATCTGATCTTGGGCTTTAATTGAAGAATGTGTTTGTTGTCTTTATCATGTCTATGGACCTCCATATTTTTTGTCCCGATGTGTCCTTGTCATATGTGTCCATGTCCTGTCGTGTTGGTCGTATCTTTTGTCCCGCCATGTCATTCATCACACGTGTCTTTGTCCCGCAGTGTCATTCATCACACGTGTTATCTTTCCGTAGTATTGTCATCCCACGTGTCTTTGTCCCACCATGTCCTTATACCACAGCGTGTGCTGTCCCACCGTGTGCATGTTGTCTTGTCCCACCGTGCCTTTAGTCGCATGCATGCTTGCCATTTATGTTTCATCCATCTTCGTTATGTTATGTTGTGCCATGTTTCGTTCATATTTCTATTATTATGTTATGTTCATGTCGTGCTCGTTCTTATTCATTTATGTTCACATCATGTCATGTGGTTGTGTCTTATGATGAAAATCCATAAAAATTTGAAAATCAAAATCCAAAAAAATGCCGCTTCGCTTGACAGGTAAGTCAGGTATGGCTCTCTATCCCTGCTCATTGTTGCATTACTATATGGTATCTACATTATTATACCCTCTCAAGGATCGGCTGGTTGCCCGTGTGTTCTGGGATCTGATGTTACCCTTTACCAAAAACGATGACGATCTAGGAGCATACGGTTAATCGTTGGATAGGCCGCTCGGTTGAGTCGGGTGGGGGACGATGGACTCTGTCTTACATGCCGTAGTTGCAAGAAGACTCTTGACCCTATCTTGGCTCAGTCTAGCAATATTATCCTTGAGTACTTTCTATTTTATATTTTCTTCGCATTCGTTTTGATGATTTCTTTATCTTAGCCCAGCATGCATCATCTCAATTTGAGCACTCACGCCTCGTGATCCGTTCAAGGTTTCTCCTCAGTAAATGGTTGATTGCATCCCAGCTCTCTTGGATAAGAGATTCTCATTCCACTTTGAATTTGAACGATTTCTCTGATCTTGCCGCTTGGTCTAGTTGGCCGACGTGATTCCTGTCTGAATTTTATCTCAATCTTATTCTCCTTTCCAGCTCTTATGTTGTGTTTCCTTCCGACCCACTCATTGTCCGTGGATTGTGTCCCCGATGAGGTTGGTCGTATTTCCTTTTCCTTTCTTAGTTTAGTTCTCCAAGCATGTCTCATCCTTGTCAACCATTCCGGGTGGTTAGTTCGGTGTTTTTGGGAGAATTCATGTCGCTTGTTGGTTGTGACGGGTGTTTTTTTGCCTTGATGCCCGCTTATCAGTTCTCTCCGCTTCATCTCCGTTTCACGTTGCTGTCGCTTTCGCTCCATCTCCTTTCCATTTTGCCTCCACGCCGCTTCCGCTCATTCTCTTGCAAAGGAGACATCAAGCAGGGGTATGGAACCAATTCTAGCTTCCGCACATCGTAAATGCCGAGGACCTGCCGAACTATCAGCTGGGAGTCCCTGGTGAGGACACGCGTCACACTTTACGACGGAGTACACGGATCTCGCCGGCATCCCTTTGGCTCGGCGACCAGTTGACAGATTAGCGGAGCTATCATCACTTATTTTATGCTTTGGGCCATGTTGGGCCTTGGTTTAGTCCGTGTGTGGACAATTTTCTTTCAGTCATGGACCTTTTTTGAGGCCAATTAGGTTTTATTTGTGTTTTGTAGGCTTGCTAGAGGCTAGGGAGGTTAATGGGCCACCTTGGTTCACTCTTCAAGCCCATTTGGGCTGGGCGCCTAGGAGAAAGCCCATACTGGGCCTTTTCCTCCTTGCTCCACTACCCAGGCCTGTTATCTGGGGATCCATTAGGGTTGGAGAAGGAGGAGGGCGCACCCACCCTTCCCACCTCATGGGAGGTGCGCCCCCCACCTTCCCTCCTTTCTTTTAGGAGGCAAGTGCGCCCCCTCCCCTATTGTGTAGGATTTCAAATTAAATAGGCTCTTTTTGTATTTTTATTTTAGGAAACTAATTAGGGTTTCCCCTCCCACATATAATATGTTGTATTTTCTCTTTTGGAAATCAATCAATGAAGAATTAAGTTTGAAAAGCCTTGTGCGCAGCCACCATCTTGAAAGGGGCGATCCCTTCCTCTTCCTCCTCCTTGAGGGTGCGACGCCCTCACCCCCTCTCCAGTCCTTGGGTGAGACGCCCAGGGGTAGGAGATCTCCTCCAAGGATCCCAACGCCAGCAACCTTCTTCCAACATTCACGGCGACGAGTTCGGTGAAGCGACGGCGCACGCGGGATCTTCATCCTCTTCCCCGGGCGTCCCTGTGCTGACAGCAGATCGGGTGTCCAAAGTTCGGTCTGGTGCGTCTACTTCCCGGCGGCGTCTCTCCCAAAGGTCTTCACGACTTTTGTACCCCTTCCTGTCACCGTTCCAACCCCACCGGTTTCGTCTCAAAACTCCACCCACAGCGAAAGTTCCCTTCATACCTACTTTTGGTGCGCTGGCTGTCACCCTGACAGTCTCGCCTGAACCAGAGCCCTTTTGTCCGCCCATTTACGCCACCTTCCCGTTGTTTTCTGATCCCCTTCCCTTCTTAACATTTGTTCCCCTCCCAGTTACGAATCCAACCTAATTGGTCTCGCCTCAAAACTCCATCGGGGCTGAAAGTTGTCTTCAAGAACACTTTTAGTGCGCAATCCTGCGCTACAGTACCCGAGCGGGACTGCCAGCAACGGGCCTCCAAAGGAGGTACCCTCTCCCGTCCACGGATCGACCTGCAAGTTGGTGGCTCGACTCCTCACATCCCACCACACCTCCAGTAAACATCTCGGGTCAGAACTCTTTCTGTAACCCTGCGCCCTTGTCGCCCCATCCAAGGTCACCGGTCTGACCACTCCGTAGGCAGACTGTTTCTCCCGGTTTACAGCGCTCTCTGCACCCAGATCTCCCACGGGACCCCTTCGGCCGCGGCTGTCCTTTGTTGACCGCCCCTGTCAGCCATCCACCAGAGAAGACGCCGCCCCAAACGCTGTCCGGACGTCCACGTACCAGCATCAGCTCCGCCGGCTGTCACTGCGACCAGTCAGCAGCCGTTCGCCGGGTCGACTTCCTTCGGCGCCGTAGCAGCAGCCCGTGGATTCCCCTTCCGGCTCGACATCCCTACAGCGTCTCGTGGTGACGTGGACCACCTCACCACCCACTACAGGGACGAGCGATCGTGCGAGGGTCGGCTTCCGGCGTCATTCTCATCACCGGCTGCTGCCCGTCAGCCCGTGCACCGGCCGCCCCATGGACTTTGTGATTGTAGCCTTTTACCTCCCTGCGAGGAGTGGGCCGTGTTTGTATTTGTATCCGTCTATCCACGTGTATCGGGGTGGTTGGACTCGGCCGGGGTTCCTTCCCCACGCCTAGGCGTGGAGGTACGTGTCTCGCTCCCTCCTTTATTACTTGCTTATTCCGTATGCGATTGAATGTGCCGCGCGAGTGAGTGTAGGGCCTAGCTAGACTGTATTTATCACTGCTGGTTGAGTGACGAGAGCGCCCACCTCCCTTGGCCCTAGTCGAGCACCGAGCTCGGACTAGACTCCCATGTCGTCCAGCGGCTTCTCGCCCGTTGTGATCCCGTCGCGCCTCCCTCCTTGGGACGGCCGTGGTTCGGAGTTATGTTGAGAGACGCCTCCACCCGGAGGGAGTTCACGTTAGTCGGTCACACCGGCTTGCCTTGTCACGTGCGCGTGCTGGTCGCGTTCTTTAGCGTCCTAGGCTAGCTAGCGAGTCAGTCGGTCCCGCATCAAATTTGGTATCAGAGCTTAGGGAACCAGTTTGTTCTAACAAATTGGGGTCTTAGGTCATTCGAGTCTTTAGGTTGTCTAGGGTGCAATTGAGGCCTTAGAGTTATCTAGGTTGCATTGAGTTTCTTAGTTCATCTAGGTAACCCACCATTGCATTGTAATGTTAGGTTTGTGTCTAGTTAGAGTTTTATCCTTGTCTCGTTGAGTCTTGCATGTGTTTTGAGTTCCCAGTGCATCTCGATGGCTAGTTCTTATTATTCAGTTCCATACCACCGACCCAACCTTAGTAGGGTGCATCAGGTAGAGGGAGCCCCGAGTAGTCCTGTCCAAGGCAACAGGTTCGTGTCCGAGTATATTAAAGAGTTTGATGAGCACCTAATGCGATATGGGACTCAGGAGGATGAAATCAGGACTGTAGCTCATTTCCGTCGGGGTCTGCGCGAGCACCTCCGGATTGAGTTATCCCGCCGCCATGTGCAGACCCTGGGGGAAGCTTACCAGGTTGCTCGTGAACAGGAGCAGTTTGAGCTCGAGTTTGCTCCGGTCCAGCACCCCACACCCACATACTCTCGTGGGTCGTATTCTCGAGCTACCCCTAGACCATACCCTCGGGGACCCGTGGCCCGTCCACAGGAGTCGGCTCGTCAGGATTCCTTTACCTCTAGACCTCACTATTCCCATCCGAGGGACTATCACCCTCGATCCACGGCTACAGCCTCTGCCCCTCAGCTTCAGCAACCTACTGTCTCTACCCACCCTCCGAGGGCTTGTCCACTACCCGCCACCACCTTGGCCGCTCCCCGAGACCTGAGGTCCGATATGCCATCCGTGAAGGCTGACTTCCAAGCTTCCTTTGATCGATACCTGACCCGCGTAACCCCTTATAGTAAGCTCATATCCGTCGGTTATGAGGCTGATCCGGGTCTTGAGGCGGAGTATTTGGATGAGTCGATAGAGGACCAAGATCCCATCCAGTATATAGAGGACCCCGTTCCCTCACTGGGGGTAGATGCTTCATCCTTCGACCCACATCTCGAGCCATTACTACCTCTCAAGGGTGAGCTTGTCATTGGGGAGTTTTTAGCTAGCTGGTTAAGGGAGGGTCCACATCTAGATGTCTCGATCACCTACTACCCCTCCATGGAGCCAACTCTCCCAGTCATACCCCTTAACTCCTTTCACACCACTTTTCGGTCCTTCAGCTTTATAGAGAATGTGAGGGAGTTTCTTAAGAGTTTGGATTGTCAGTGGGAGTTGACATACATGTTGGCCTTAGGGTCTGACCAACCCTATAGTCATAGCTTCCTACTCCCAGCTTTGGGGTCTATTACCTCGGTGTACACCATAGGTCCTATCACTTCCGAGGTCCTTCTATTCTTTCCCATACTCGATGAGGTTGCCTTTCCCCCATCTTATGGCATTACTACGCCGAGGGAGGAACCTTGTCTCCCTGGCCCTTATGGTTCCCTTGCCCCATCATTCATAGTGCCTAAAGGTGACCATTTGCACCTTGGCGAATATCCGACATGGGCAAGTATAGTGAAGGGGCATGTTAGGAAAAGTCTCCATTTCTTTGACCCTTTTGATCCTTTTCCTATTAAACCTCCCGATCCATATTTCTTCACCCCTTGTGACGAGGAGGTCCATTATCACTCTCCTTCCATGCATGGACCCACACCCCAGAGTTTGGCTAGGAGGGAGCCCCAGATGGTCCATTATCACTCTCCTTTCACTCCTTTATCTCTCTTTCATGCATCATCCCGTCCACAATCATATAGGGGTTACATGGTGAGTGAGTCTATTCATATTGGTCCCCCAAAGTCTAGCACACTTGGTAGGACACACATGCATGATAGATACAACTTTGGTTGTCCAGGACCTCCCCGTGTTGTCCAATCATATAGGAGTCATAAGCATGCTAGGTCCATGTTTGGATGTCCAGGACCACCTCTGCATTCACATAGGTATGAGTCTACATATCTTATTCGGAGTCTGCATCATCACCACCTCGAGGCCAGCAACGCACGTTATATGGAATTAGCTGATGCGCATCGACACACCCGTGAGTTCCGCGAGGGAGAGTATGTCATGATCAGGGTCAGACCTGAACGGTTCCTTTCGGGGGCCGTAAAGAAACTCCAGGACCGCGGTGCCGGACCCTTCCGAGTTCTGAGGCGGATTGGGTCTAACGCATATGAGATTGAGCTGCCAGATGATTATGGGATCAGTTCGACGTTCAACGTCTCTGATCTGGTGGCCTATCGGGATCCAGCAGTGATTCCCAGTGAGCTTCTTGGGCCTCCCCTTCCTGTTGTGAGTGATATACCTTCTGAGAGTCCACCTCCTCCAGCCCCATTACAGAGGCGCGAGCACATCAATTGTATACTGGATGAGCAGGTGACCACTACCAGGAGCGGGGCCTACCAGCGTTTCCTAGTGCGTTGGAGAGGGCGCCCTGAGACAGACGACACCTGGATCACGCGGGGAGAGCTGGAGCGGATTGATCCGGACTTGCTGGAGCGTTACCTGAGCGACCGTGACCCTTACTCGACGGGGTCGAGTTCTTCCCACCCGGGGAGAATTGGTGAGGACACGCGTCACACTTTACGACGGAGTACACGGATCTCGCCGGCATCCCTTTGGCTCGGCGACCAGTTGACAGATTAGCGGAGCTATCATCACTTATTTTATGCTTTGGGCCATGTTGGGCCTTGGTTTAGTCCGTGTGTGGACAATTTTCTTTCAGTCATGGACCTTTTTTGAGGCCAATTAGGTTTTATTTGTGTTTTGTAGGCTTGCTAGAGGCTAGGGAGGTTAATGGGCCACCTTGGTTCACTCTTCAAGCCCATTTGGGCTGGGCGCCTAGGAGAAAGCCCATACTGGGCCTTTTCCTCCTTGCTCCACTACCCAGGCCTGTTATCTGGGGATCCATTAGGGTTGGAGAAGGAGGAGGGCGCACCCACCCTTCCCACCTCATGGGAGGTGCGCCCCCCACCTTCCCTCCTTTCTTTTAGGAGGCAAGTGCGCCCCCTCCCCTATTGTGTAGGATTTCAAATTAAATAGGCTCTTTTTGTATTTTTATTTTAGGAAACTAATTAGGGTTTCCCCTCCCACATATAATATGTTGTATTTTCTCTTTTGGAAATCAATCAATGAAGAATTAAGTTTGAAAAGCCTTGTGCGCAGCCACCATCTTGAAAGGGGCGATCCCTTCCTCTTCCTCCTCCTTGAGGGTGCGACGCCCTCACCCCCTCTCCAGTCCTTGGGTGAGACGCCCAGGGGTAGGAGATCTCCTCCAAGGATCCCAACGCCAGCAACCTTCTTCCAACATTCACGGCGACGAGTTCGGTGAAGCGACGGCGCACGCGGGATCTTCATCCTCTTCCCCGGGCGTCCCTGTGCTGACAGCAGATCGGGTGTCCAAAGTTCGGTCTGGTGCGTCTACTTCCCGGCGGCGTCTCTCCCAAAGGTCTTCACGACTTTTGTACCCCTTCCTGTCACCGTTCCAACCCCACCGGTTTCGTCTCAAAACTCCACCCACAGCGAAAGTTCCCTTCATACCTACTTTTGGTGCGCTGGCTGTCACCCTGACAGTCTCGCCTGAACCAGAGCCCTTTTGTCCGCCCATTTACGCCACCTTCCCGTTGTTTTCTGATCCCCTTCCCTTCTTAACATTTGTTCCCCTCCCAGTTACGAATCCAACCTAATTGGTCTCGCCTCAAAACTCCATCGGGGCTGAAAGTTGTCTTCAAGAACACTTTTAGTGCGCAATCCTGCGCTACAGTACCCGAGCGGGACTGCCAGCAACGGGCCTCCAAAGGAGGTACCCTCTCCCGTCCACGGATCGACCTGCAAGTTGGTGGCTCGACTCCTCACATCCCACCACACCTCCAGTAAACATCTCGGGTCAGAACTCTTTCTGTAACCCTGCGCCCTTGTCGCCCCATCCAAGGTCACCGGTCTGACCACTCCGTAGGCAGACTGTTTCTCCCGGTTTACAGCGCTCTCTGCACCCAGATCTCCCACGGGACCCCTTCGGCCGCGGCTGTCCTTTGTTGACCGCCCCTGTCAGCCATCCACCAGAGAAGACGCCGCCCCAAACGCTGTCCGGACGTCCACGTACCAGCATCAGCTCCGCCGGCTGTCACTGCGACCAGTCAGCAGCCGTTCGCCGGGTCGACTTCCTTCGGCGCCGTAGCAGCAGCCCGTGGATTCCCCTTCCGGCTCGACATCCCTACAGCGTCTCGTGGTGACGTGGACCACCTCACCACCCACTACAGGGACGAGCGATCGTGCGAGGGTCGGCTTCCGGCGTCATTCTCATCACCGGCTGCTGCCCGTCAGCCCGTGCACCGGCCGCCCCATGGACTTTGTGATTGTAGCCTTTTACCTCCCTGCGAGGAGTGGGCCGTGTTTGTATTTGTATCCGTCTATCCACGTGTATCGGGGTGGTTGGACTCGGCCGGGGTTCCTTCCCCACGCCTAGGCGTGGAGGTACGTGTCTCGCTCCCTCCTTTATTACTTGCTTATTCCGTATGCGATTGAATGTGCCGCGCGAGTGAGTGTAGGGCCTAGCTAGACTGTATTTATCACTGCTGGTTGAGTGACGAGAGCGCCCACCTCCCTTGGCCCTAGTCGAGCACCGAGCTCGGACTAGACTCCCATGTCGTCCAGCGGCTTCTCGCCCGTTGTGATCCCGTCGCGCCTCCCTCCTTGGGACGGCCGTGGTTCGGAGTTATGTTGAGAGACGCCTCCACCCGGAGGGAGTTCACGTTAGTCGGTCACACCGGCTTGCCTTGTCACGTGCGCGTGCTGGTCGCGTTCTTTAGCGTCCTAGGCTAGCTAGCGAGTCAGTCGGTCCCGCATCAGTCCCCATAGGCTTTGAGGCATTTAATGCCCATGTGGAGAGCCATCTGGAGCCCAATGAGTAGAGCTTCATACTCGGCTTCATTGTTGGTCAGGGACTTCATGAGGGCGCAGGAGTTATACAAAACTCCGCCCTGAGGAGTCAGGAAGACTATGCCGGCACATGCCGTAGTAGCTGGATCTTGGTTGCTCCTGGTGATCCCTCGGGAAGCACCGTCGAAGTAAAGCTCCCAGCAAGGCACGCTGGTTGTGAGAGCGTTTTGCTGCCAATAATGCAAGACATCTCCACTTTGTTCAACCGATTGTTGTGATTGAGCAGCAAGGGACTCCTCATCCGGGAGCTCTGAGTTGAAGGGTGAGTCATCTGGCACTTGATGGGCTGCTAAGAATTCAGCCGTACCTTTGTTGACACCCGTTTTTAGCCCACAAGTTGCGTCATTTCTCTTACTCATCATTTTTGATGTCCCGAACTAGCCATTATTTTGTAGCCTTCCTTAGATGGATTTCGAGCCCATTTTCACTGTTCCCTATCCTTTGAGTCTTGGAGATCATTATTTCCTAGAGCCCCGGAGCTTGCTTACGGCCCATTTAGGCCGGCTTCCATCAAGCATTCGGCTCTCTATCACTGCACAGTCCTGAAAGTGGTTCTTTTTCACCCTCTTCCAGTCCTCTATTTAAAATGTTCCCTTCACCACAGTTGTTCGTCTTTTAAAGATCTACAACTTCTTTGTCTATGACTGCACCCCCGACTCAATCCTTTGACCCCATCTTGAAGTGGGAAATATTAGCTTTCCATTGCATCCTTTTGGGCTTAATTTGGTTGTCCATACTCTTAGTTCTTCTCTCCTCAAAATCACAAATCATCACAGTTTTCTACACTTTTCTGCTACACGTGTTTTCCCCCATTTTGCATCATCGTTTTCTCTCTACTCTCTCCATCATATTCCGTGATTTCAAATCTCGTGCATGCACAATACACACACCTATCTTTTCCACCCTTCCACAGGGGTTAAAAAACCTCCCCCCGGTGAGTTTGCCATCAATTTCTACCCCTATTTTATCACTTCGGGATTGATACTACACTTCATGTTCTAATAGATTTTTATCTTCATGTTTTGTCTTTGTTTTACAGGAGAGCATGATATGAATGTGAGGCCCTCTTCTTCTAGCCGACTGGAAGACGAGGAGGTTTGAATCCACATCATTCCCCGCACCCCGTTCTTCTAGCACGATCAAGTCTTCATCCTTTTCCAAGGTACACGGCGCCGTTGCACTCCTTTCTTCATCCTTGCAGCGTTGTTAACTCTTGATGGCGATCACGGTCAGTTCTTCTATCTCTCATCTCCCTTTGTTCATCATCTTCCATGCCTTCCATGCTATTATGTTATTAGCATAGTTAGGGGCGGGGTAAGGGAAAGAGAGATAAAATTATCAACAACCTTGTCCTTTGATTGCTTTTCTGGGGACATAAGTAATGTCGTACTCCATCAACAGGAGAGCCCACCTCCCTAGTCTGCCTGAGAGGACAAGTCACCGAAGGAGATACTTTAGGGGGTCGTGCTTAGATATAAGCTCGACTTGATGGGACAGGAGGTAATGCCATAGCTTCTTAACTACGAACACCAATGCCAAGCAAACCTTCTCTATGGGGGAGTAGCGGTACTCGGCACCGATTAGCTTCTGGCTGAGGTAATAGAGGGGCTGCTCTTTACCTTCATCATTGCTTTGTGCCAACAGAGCTCCCAGCGAAGCGTCCATGGCCGCAATATAAAGGATGAGGGGTTTACTCTTGATTGGTGCCCCCAGAACTGGGGGAGTAAGGAGATACTCCTTGATTTGCTCGAAAGCCGCTTGGCATTCCGAGTCCCATGTGAACGGGGCGTCTTTCTTCATCAGCTTGTTGAAAGGTGCACACCGACCGGAGAGGTTAGAAATAAACCTTCGAATATAGGTCAGCCTCCCGTGGAAGGACCTGAGCTCTGTGATGTTGCTGGGTGGTGGAAGCTCTCGGATTGCTTTGATCTTACTGAGATCTACCTCGATTCCTCGGTACTTGACGACGAAGCTGAGAAATTTGCCGCTGGATACGCCAAAGGCGCATTTCATGGGGTTCATTTTGAGCCCATATTGCCAGAGACGCTCGAAGACTTGGCGAAGGTCGCGCAAATGGTCTTCGCGCCTTTTAGTCTTGATGACGAGGTCATCGACATAGCATTCGACGGTGTTATGTAGCATCTCGTCAAATATTTTGGTCATGGCCCTTTGGTAAGTAGCACCAGCATTCTTCAAACCAACGGGCATGCGCTTGTAGTTGAAAATCCCCTTGGGGGATCTGAAGGCTGTATGGTTCTTGTCTTTAAGGGACATCCAGATTTGATTATAATCGGATGACCCATCCATGAAAGATAAGGCTTCATGACTGATGGTCATATCAACCATCGTTTTTGTAATTGGGACTGGGAAATCATCCTTTGGACAGACTTTGTTGAGGTCCCGAAAGTCGACGCAGATGCGGACTTGACCATTCTTCTTCTTGACTGGAACTATGTTGGTGAGCTAGATCGAGTAGGTGCATGGCTCGATGAAGTCGACCTCGGCCATTTTGTGGACTTCGACCGAAACCTGGAGCTCCAGCTCGTGGCGCATGTGCCGCTGAGGTTGTTTGACCGGAGTGACTGAGGGGGAAATGGCTAGGTCGTGCTCCGCTACGGAGGGGTCTTGTGGACGTCGAAAAATGTCGATGATGATCATACGGCATGCACGTCTCGACACTCGAGAGCAAGCCGAAGATGAAAATACCAAATAAACCTCATGCCTCCCCGATCAGGATGAGGACTTGCTTGGTGGTCCGCTAGCCGATGAGGGAGCCCCCCGGGCGGAAGATATGGCCACAACTCTACAGCCGGCCGTGCCGAGAGCTAAATCAAAGAAGAGTCGGGGACTCCGACATAGCCCGACGTGCACCGAAAGTCACGCAGAGTCTGGGACCGGGCCCCAAAGGCTGCGAATGGAACATTGTAGAGGTCATACATAGCAACCGGAACCTTCCGGGAATGTCGACATTCACGTAAAATGGCCGCGACTTCGAGAAGAATCCGTTTAGTGCTTAAAACGGCACGAGGGGGCTTTAAAACGGCGCCCCTTAAAACGGCGCCCCCCCCTTTAAAACGGCGCGCCCCCTTTGGAATATGGTGCCGTTTTAACCTCTTTTATTTTCATTGGCTACACGGCGCGCTCGAAGGGGGCCTCCATTTTGGATGCTTAAAACGGCGCGCCCCCCCTTTGGATGTGGCGCCGTTTTAACCCCTTTCTCTGAAGCATTTCCTGGCGAGCAACCAACCCATCCCGTCGGCATTACGGTCCCCTGTTTCCTGCGAACAGCACGTCGACGAACTGCTTAAAATGGCAAAAGGTATGCTTCGACCCGTTGGGCATCCAAGCATGTTCTTCAAATGGAAACCCTCGAGCCCTGCACCGTCGAACGTCCACTTCGTCCGTCGGCCACCCATGCTCCTGCAAATGATGAAAGCCGCGTGTCTCGCGGTGGATATGCCAACAGAGGAGGAGGCCATGCCTCTGCCCCTCTCCCGATCACACTGTAGCCGCGGCGGAGGTGACGTCCACGACAACGGCACTCGACACGGTGACCCCAGCGACGTCAGCAACGGCAACTGCGAACAGAACAAAAGCCATAGAAATGGGAAGCTTGCTTCCCTGCTCCCCCTATAAATACAAGCTCCAGGCAAGAAGCAAATAGAGAGGAGGGACGCTCTACTGGCGGTGAAGCCCGGCTCCGAAGTGTGAAGAGAGATAAGAGGGTGAAAGAAAGAAGGAGAGGTGAGGGGAAGAGAGCTCGGTTCCCCCCTTTTGTCTTTGCATTTCCTTCTGCCCCTTTGATTTCCTTTTGGTGATCTGCACATGTAGACCTTTGTCTTCGTATTCCCTTTCAATGTAATCGGAGTTCGGTCTGTTGTGAAATGAAAGGAAAACTCCCCTTTGGGAGATCTTGATGCCTCAATCCCCCTCAATACTCATCCCATAGTGGCTCTATTTTTTTTTACCGCCGTGTTCTTGTGTCGACTTCGGCTCTCACGTGGTCTTCAGCCACGCGATCACGGCAACCCTCGGGTCGTCGGAGTTCCTTTGTAGGCTGGCCCTCAGGACCTCCGGCCCCGAACGGGGGGAGTCGATACGATCGCAACAACCCATGGGTCACCGGTTTCCCTTGTAGGCTAGCCCTCGGGATCTCCGGCCCCAAATGGGGTAATTTTACTGGTGTCGTTGCTTATGCACACACCGGGATGTTTCGGGGCCGTCGGAGTTCTCTCCGCATGGCGCGCCCCATTTTTTTCCTCGGACCCTTCCGATCTAGGGGAGGTGCTGTCCGATTCTCGCCAGGGCCAAGAACAAGTGAACAAATAGAACACTCAAGAACGAACTGACTTTTAATCCAATACACAGTAAGTTCTGTGAATCAAACCCCCCCGAATAAAACACTTAAAACTCCTGCTCACTCACCTTAACAAACCATCAACGATGCTTAAACCTTCATCCTATTGATCTAGGGTGTCAATTGAACAATTAATCTAACTATCGATCCTTCTGTAGGCCATAGAATCAAGAACAGAAAGCAAAACAAGTCCACAGAACGAATAAGAAAACTCAAGAGACGATGTCCCGGCGTGGCCTAACCCGGCGCGGTCACCCCTCACCGCGCCGATTTAACACCACCCTCGTAACCTCCCATCTCCCTTGAATGCTAAAACGGCGCGCCCCCGTGGGAGCCTCTCTATCCGGCGCGCCCTACTGCCTTGCTTAACCATTAAAACGGCGCCCCTTGGCCTCCCTTAAACCGGCGTGCCCTTCAGCCCCTTGTAGTATCTCTAAAACGGCGCCCCTTAACCGGCGCCCCCCCCCTTGAACTCCCTTAAACCGGCGCGCCCATGGATGCCTCTACCCGGCGCGCCCCCCCTTCATATCTTGACCCGGCGCCCCTTATCCGGCGCGCCCATCTTCTTGCAACCTGCCAACACGGCGTGCTAAAAGAAAACTAAAAGAATGGAAGGAAGAAAGAGAACTATTGAAACTAAAGAATAAACCAGAGGATAAGGATTAAATCAATGAACAAAATGGAAAGAATGGAATGGGAATAAAACACTTAACTCAATGATCGGAACAATGACAATAGCATACCCGCACCTTAACCAAATTTTGTTCCGGGGGCGCTGCCCCCGAAAACCCCCGCAAGGGGCGTTGCCCCCTTGACCCCCACGACCTGACCGGGCAGGTCGAACCCCGCGACCTGACCGCGCAGGTCGATCCGCGTGCGAGGGCGCACATTGTCGAGTTTTGGCCTTACACTTAACGACCCGCTCCCCCGGACTGTGTGATGATGCCCCGTGGTATCGGACATGGACCTCGGGATCCCCGACATGGTCATGATCCGTGCACCTCTTGGGCCGATAGTTCATCAAATTGACCCACTTCTTCCGGGATCCGATCCCGCACCCACATGAAACGTGCCGTACCTACGGTAGATATCCGAATGTCTTTGTTGTTACCTTCGATGCTTCGAATATGAACTCTCGACCGAATACTGGATGGTCCTTAGTGACTGATATATATATATATATATATGTATACCGGGATCTAATCCCGCACTTTCATTAAATTCGCCGCACTCGCAGCAAGTATTTGTACGGTTTTTGAACACCGTTTTACATACCGACGCGGAGGGTTTAAATCATGTCAACCCAACTCGCATGCTTTAATGAAAAACGATCTTTAGGTCATTTGACCCCTTTTCTTGGCGATTAATCAGAGGTCTTCCCCTCTCTGAGGGGATGTAATTAACGTCGCGCCCTTTATGGCGCGGCGGGTCTCCAGTCCCGACCCGATATCCACAATCATCTGATCAGTCAGATGGAGCGCACCCCGGGCTTCGGACCACTCCAGTCTTGAAGCCCGAACACATTGTCACCTAGGTGACTGGCACGCCCTCGCACTAGATAAACCGATAAAAAGACCACCGATATCCCGATACTTTCACACCCAAAACCTAGGAGCACTTTCAGCTCGAGCGTCTCGAAGACCTGCCTTCCGTACTCACGGTCGGCAGGCGAACATCTATTTGAAGGAAAGAAGATACAACATGATGCACGAGCGGAGGCGTCTCGCCTATAGACCGCCAGTGCAAGCATCACCACCAACTGTCTGCCCCAGCCGGGGAGAAGACGACATCACTCAAGCCGTGAGGGGATATCTCCACAGCCTTGGAAACACCCTCTTGGGAACTCAGCGGCTCCTAGAAGCCATGAATGATGCTGAAAGAAACCGGAAGCAACAAGTTAACCCGGAAGATATCGAAGATGCGGAGTCAGGGTGCTATGGGCCGCCCCTCTGTAAAGAAGCTCCACCAAGAGTCTCGGTGTTTGATAGGCTAACCTTTCCTAGACAGACAACCAGGGAGGCGGCTCGAAGAAACCAAAAGATGCGGGCTTATACCTGTAATATGGCCGGAGTGGCCAACCAATATGGAGCCCTACCTGAAGACCAAGAAGAGATGGCCAGGTTGGCTGGCAGGTCGGGTCCCCTAACTAGAAGAGGAGCAGCTGCAGCTGAGATAATACAAGCCCTCGTCGGTGAAACAAGTTCAGATGCGGTCGCCATGGCAGCGAACGTGATTACCACTGGGGATGAAGGAGAAAGGGTAGCGCCTTCTCTAGATACTCTGACAGAAGGGGGGGGCCAAGCTCCTAGCCCTTCCACCTCCGACCCGGCGATGCTGATGCTGCTTCAAGCCTATCGACAGGAGATCGAAGCTCTGAAGCGACAGGTGGGCGAACTGACCATGCATGCTTCCACGTCGAAGCAGGTCGAACCGTCTCCAGAAACATCCAGGCAAGGCGCTGGAGAATTTGAGGGTTCACCCCAGGTGACGGCCTCTCAGCCAGTCCCCAACTATGCTGGGGGCATGGCCCCAATGACCCCTTCGGCTCCTCAACACCAAGGCACCGCCACTATACCCCAGGCGACGGTGTTGACGACGCCACAGATGCAGTCAGCTCATTTCTACCCAGAAGCAGTGGATCCGGCAACGGCTAACAAGCTCATGATCGAGCAGATAGTCGAGATGAAGCTGGCCGACCGGGGAAGTGAAGAATATGCCTCATATGATGTGTACAAGGTACCCTACCCTGTCCATCATGCGGGGAAGAGATTGCCTCCTGGCGTCAGCAAGCCGCCAAAGTTTGACAAATTTAATGGCCAGGGGTCACCGAAGGAGCACATAGCCTATTACGTCAATGTGATGGGCGATCTGGCGACTGATGAATCATACCTACTGAAGTTCTTCGGGTCCTCGCTCACAGGGCTCGCCTTCGAATGGTACTCGAACTTGCCGGCGGGGTCCGTTAATGACTGGCCAGATTTGCAAAGAAAATTTCGGGAGCGGTTCCACGTCACCGAAAGAGAGGTCACAGTGGCCGAGCTCTATGCAACCAAGCAGAAGAATGATGAAACTGCTCTAGAATTCATCAAGAGATGGCGGAACCTCAGCATGAGGTGTAGACGCCCGCCACACCAAGAAGATGCGGTTCAAATCTGCAAGCAGAATTTGAAGCGTGAAGTTTTCAAGAAAATGATCGGGATGGAGATCAAGTCATTTGATCGATTAAATAATGTGGTGGTGGAAATTGAGTCCTACCTCTCCAAATACTCTTCCGCACCGGCCACCTCAGCCCAAAAAGGAAAATCAATTGAGAAGCGGTCCGTGCCCAAAGAAGTCAACACTGTCGACTTCAAGGATTTCGAGAAGCAGAAGGACACTGATAAAGGAGTCACCAGTGCTCCTCCGGCCAAGCAGGCTGAACAACAAGAGGCCGCCTCCTTGCGGTCAAGAATGAAGAAACTTTACTCCTTCCCGAAGGAGAAGACCCGGGTCATCTTCGAGTGGGCCACCAAATATAACAAAATTACTCTCCCGGAGCCGAAGAGACCCGGTGACATCAAGAGGAAAGATGATCCTCGATTTTGTCCGTACCATCAGATGCTCGGGCACACCCTCGAAGACTGTTACGTCTTCAAAGACATCATTGAAGGCATGATCAGGAAGGGAGAGCTCCAGATGGGCGAACACAAGGTGGACCCGCCCCGCCCACATGAGTTGCCAATGCTAGGGGCAACCGTAAATATGATATCCTTATACCAACAACTGCCCGAAGAAGTGTCAGATACTTGTACAAAGCACACATATGAGGCATTTGTTCTCGCTCCCGCAGAGAGCCAGGGAGATTGGCAGATGGTGCCAAAGAAGACAAGAAGAAAGTCGACATCCCGCCCTACCCCGGGAGTCCGAATTCATGGCGTCACGCCTCAGCCACCACCACCAGTTGTAACCCCGGTCTGGTATGAAACTGCTCCTCAGTTGGTCCTCCGAAGAATGACTGACAACAGGAAGAAGCCACTCTCGTTGCGGATGCACATGCAAGTCAGCCCGGCGGTTGAACGGCTGCAGGCGATCATTGACGGGTTAGAAGAATATGAACAACCCAAGATCCAGCCAGTGCGGCTGAAGGAATATGTCCCCTGGAAACATTTTGAATCCCTAAAATTGGCTGAAGAAGCTGAAGCCGAAACACAAGAAACCGGCATATGGGATGAACTTCCCCGAGAACAGCTTCCAGCTGTAAAAGAAGAGAAGAAGAAAAAGAAGAAGAAGCTGAAGAATAAAAGAAAATGCAGCCTTTTGTCTTGCAATACCTTGTCGGCCTTGTTCAACATGGCCCAAAACTCTGAAGAGGAGGGAGAAGAAGAAATATGCTTCGCACCTACCGAAGCAAACCAAGTCGAGGCCTCTACTTCCCAACATGTCACCAGGTCTGGGAGAAGGTGGGGACGTTTGCCCCCGGCCAATCACAATATTATATTCAGGGGCGAGCGGCCATACCAAATCCCCGAACCTGAAGTGAAGGGCGCAGCAATCCCGCCTCCATCGGGCTTGTACCCTGAAGATGCAGCAGGCGAAGTGATACCCTCGTTCGCCGAATTTTTGCTCGCGAAGAAGAGCAAACAACCATACCAACAGCCCGGGTCCAAGGCCAAGAGCACTCTTGCCTCCACCTCGGGAATGCCCCCTCTGGCAAATAAAGATGATGAGGGCGCCACCCCTGTGGCTCAGCCCGTGCAAATGAAAGAACCAGCCGACCAAGCAAGCCGGAGTCGGGCGGCCCCCGAAGAAGATAAACTATCTTCCCCGCCGACTCCTCCGGCACCAGAACATGGCACGCATAGCAAAGCCGAAGAAGCAAAGTTAGCTAACGTCCGAGCCGGCACTCGGATATTGAAACAATTGAAAAGAATCCCAGCAAGATTCAGTGTCTGGGAGATACTCTCCCTGGATGAGGAAACCAGGCAGGCTGTCATTGCGGCTCTACAAACCCCGGCGCATTATGAAAGCTATTTTGCTGAGTTGCAGTTGGGAACAACCATCACCTTCACCGAAGAAGACATGCTCTTTCCTTCGGTCAGCCACAACAGACCCTTGTACATGAGGGGGCAGTTGAACGGCCAGCCTATAAATAGGATCTTGGTCGATACAGGGGCAGCAGTAAACATACTCTCCTACCAGGTTTACCAGAAACATTACTTCAATGTGCACCTGATCAAGGTCAGGGATATGAAGATAACTGGGTTCAACCAGAAGTCTGAAGTTCCCATGGGTGTAGCAGAGTTCGAGCTGTCACTAGGAGACTTCACCACCAAAGTGCAGTTCCACGTCATCAACTCCGATACCACATATAAAGCATTGCTCGGCCGACCGTGGCTGCATCAGAATCGGATAGTGTCTTCAACCCTGCACCAGTGCATTAAGTACTCCCGGAATGGAAAAGAAGAAAGAATATTCGCAGACTTACACCCCTTTGAGGTGTTTGAATGCCACCTGCTCGATGCTGCACTTTACATGGAGGAGCCGAAGTAGAATCCCCAGCCGACTCAAAGCAAAGAAAAGGAGATAGCAGAGGACGACGATTGGTTCCCTCCACCACCGCCCGACTATGTGGCACCGCAGGAAGTGTCACACATTTCTAAAGTTGAAGGCGTGGTTCGAGCCATCCCCTCTAATATTTACCTCGAGACAGGAGTGCCGAAGCTCGAGGATTTACCTGGGTATGTGAAGGTCCCTCTGGGATCACAAAGCCACCCACAGACTTAGACTGTCAAACAGTCGAATTCTTGAAGATCTGGGAGGTGCCCAACCCAGAGGGCCCACCTACGATATTCTATGTGGCTGATGAACATCCAGTGAAAGGGGATGATGATTGTAAATTCCCCGAAGAAATCTGTGACCCGGTCGGCCCAATCATGGGACTTCCGGATATATCCAGCAGAGTGGTGAAAATGGCTAGAGGGCAACAATTGCCCTTCTTTCAGACCGAAAGTCGGAATCAAATGTTCAAGAAGCTGTGGTATCCACCGAACCTGGATAGGGAGCTCCTGAAGATTACCCAGCACCCTGGGTTGGGTTTCTCAGCAGAAGAATTCTATGAAGCAAACATGATAGCCGTCTCAGCTCTAGTTGGCGACGGTCCCCCAGAAGACACAGATGCACTAGAAACCAAGGGCAAAGAGCAGAATATGACTTCAGCCGACAAAGCTCAAGATGAAGAAGTGTTCCTCCAGAACCCACCTCTAAGCAAGGATATAGAGGGGGTGCCATCGACTTCCGAGGCACCACTCCCAGATAGTCACGGTGGCGGGGTGCTGCCACCTCCACTCGATGCCGAAACGGAAGATAGCAGTCCAAGCTACACTCCAGATTTCTCCCTTTGTGACCCTGTTATGCTCGCAATATGTTATGAGCAGCAGCAGGAGATTGAGATGTTGAAGGCACAGTTGGCCAAGATGATCAAACTACTGTCCGGTCTTACCGAGGGTATCCACCTCCGGGAGGGCAGATCCATGAACTCGGGGGGCTCCTATGCCACCACGGCAAGATGGGAGAATCAGTACCTGACCACCAACTTTAGTACTTTTATGCACTCAAGGAGGAAGGCGAAAGAAATAGCCGGCCCTTCAACTAGCCGGCCGGCGGAACGAGTCCTCACGTTGCAGGAGAAGATGAAGAAGCCTTATTCCTTCCCGAGGGATAAAACTCGGGAGATCTTTAAATGGGCTTGCCACTATAGCAGGGTTACCTTGCCAAAGTCCAAAAGGCCAGAGGATGCTACAAGGAGTGATGACCCTAAATTCTGCCTCTACCATCGAATCCTTGGCCACCCTATAGAAGATTGCTATGTCTTCAAGGATATCGCCCAGAACCTGATCAACAGAGGAGAATTGAAGATGGAGGATTATGAGGTGAAGCCCCCACAACCCCATGAAGCAGCTGTCCGTGAAAAGGGAGTCCATGTGGTTTCCCTCCTCGCAGAGGTCACAAGCCTGGCTGGTGAAAGATGCCCTGAAGTAGATTTCCCTCAGCCTGACTCCACCTTGCCCTCACTGCTCGGCGGGTTACATCAGGAAATTGAAAGGCTGGAGGAGCACCTAGCCGAAATAAGTATGCACTGGTTTGACCCAGCAGGGGACATCCTCCCTCAGCGATACAGTCACTCAAGCCCGGAGCACTTCCTCGTGACCAGGGCAGAACTCTACAGCCACAGGCAAGAAGATGATGAGCCCGTCCTGGACTACATCAGAAAGTGGAGAAGCCTATATGTGAGATGCATCTCCCCGTTAAGCCACGAGGTTGCCACTTGGGCTTGCGGGGAAAGTCTAAAGAAGGATATTCAGCAGCGGATGGTCGGCCTTAACGTCCACTCCCTTGATCAGTTGGCCATAATAGCGGCTGATATTGAAGCCTTCCCGACAAAATACCATCCTGCCATCACCCTGGCAAGGCAAGAAGACAAACCCGGAGGTGTCAACTTCCGCACTTCTGGGCATTCGAAGGAGAAGACAAAGGAGGTAGCCAATCCTTCAACCAATCAACCGGCCTCGTTGCGAGAGAAAATGAGGAGGCCTTATTCCTTCCCAAGACACAAAACTCAGAGGATTTTTGAATGGGCTTGTCGTTACGGCAAGATCACCTTGCCAGAATCCAAAAGGCCAGAGGATGTCGAACGAAGCGACGACCCCGAATTCTGTCCTTATCATCGGGTGCTGGGGCATCCTATTGAGAATTGTTATGTATTCAAAAATATCGCTCAAGGCCTAATCAGGAAGGGCGAACTAAGGCTGGGAAAATATGAAGTGTACCCACCGCGTCCGCATGACGTGGTCGTTCATAGAAGCGGGGTCCACATGATCTCTTTGCTCACGGAGGTCGCAAGCCCCACCGATGGAAGATGCCCGGAAGCCAGTGAAGCACCCCTTTCAACCCCTCTGAAAGAAGATGACAAAGCCCTGCCACTGAGCGGGGTGGTACAAGAAGACATCTATGATGCCCTCGAGGCTGAAGAAGACGATGAAGGCTTCATCGATTTGCAACCGGCTCCCCCGGAGATAGAAGATGGTGGCCAAGCCACTGTTGATGAGCTGATCGAAGTGGATCTGGGTACAAAAGATGACCCCAGACCAACATTCCTCAGCGCCCTCCTTCTCCCAGAAGAAAGAGAGCGATACATCAAGCTCCTACAAGAGTTCCGAGACTGTTTTGCTTGGAACTACAAAGAAATGCCGGGCCTCAACCCGGCCATTACCCAGCATATGTTGGCCATTGACCCCAAGGCCGAACCAGTGAAGCAGTCACCCCGGCGAATGAGGCCAGAACTGATAAGCCAAGTTTGCAAGGAAGTCGACAAGCTCATAGACGTCGACTTCGTAGCAGAAAACCAGTATACCACCTGGCTGGCCAATATTGTGCCCGTCAAGAAGAAGAACGGCCAGATCCGGATATGTGTGGACTTCCGAGACCTGAACAAGGCTTGTCCGAAAGATGATTTTCCGGTGCCCATCACTGAAGTCATGATCGATGCCACCACTGGCCATGAAGCCTTATCTTTCATGGACGGGTCGTCCGGATACAACCAGATATGGATAGCCGAACATGATAGAATTCATACGGCTTTCCGATCACCCAAGGGGATATTCCACTATAAAAGGATGCCTTTTGGCCTCAAGAATGCTGGCGCCACTTATCAAAGGGCGATGACCAAGATATTTGATGAATTGCTCTATGAGAAGGTCGAATGCTACATCGACGACTTGGTTGTCAAGACCCAAAAGAAAGAAGATCACCTGAGTGACCTCAGGGTTATATTTCAAAGGCTCCGACAATACGAGTTGAAGATGAACCCACTGAAGTGCGCCTTCGGCGTTTCCAGTGGGAAGTTTCTGGGCTTCATTGTCCGATATAGGGGGATTGAAATAGACCCCTCCAAGATAAAGGCCATTCAGGAGCTGCCGCCTCCGAAGAACCTGACGGAACTGCGATCACTGCAGGGTCGATTGGCCTATATCCGCAGGTTCATCTCCAACCTGTCCGGCCGATGTCAACCATTTCATAAGTTGATGATGAAAGATGCGCCATTCGACTGGAATCAAGAATGCCAGAAGGCTTTTGATAAGCTAAAGGAATACTTGAAGACCCCACCAGTGCTGGGGGCACCTGTCAAAGGGCGGCCGCTAATTCTCTACATAGCCGCCACCGAATGTTCACTCGGGGCAATGTTGGCTCAAAACAACGACGAGGGAAAGGAGCAGGCACTTTATTACCTCAGTCGAAGACTGGTCGGGGCAGAAGCAAAGTATACCCCGATCGAGAAAGTTTGTCTTGCCTTGGTCTTTGCGGCCAAGAAAATGAGGCATTACATGCTCTCACATGAAATACAGCTGATATCAAGGGCCGATCCAGCCAAACATCTCTTGTCCCAGCCGGCGCTGAAAGGGCGACTAGGGAAGTGGGCCGTCATTTTGATGGAATTTGATATTACATATGTGCCGCAAAAGGCTATTAAAGGCCAGGCGATAGCAGATTTCTTTGCAGCACACCCTGTGCCTGAGAATTCCCCGCTTGTCACGGAACTTCCGGAAGATGAAACACTGGAAGTAGACCAAGTCCGTCAAGCCATATGGCAGTTATACTTCGACGGAGCATCCAGAACGGAGACATCTCAATCAGGGCATGCGAGGATAAGGGCTGGAGCAGGCATCGTCCTCAAATCCCCAGAAGGAGAAGTGTTGCATACGTCGTGTTCGATCAACAAACCGTGCACGAACAATGAAGCAGAATATGAGGCCTTGATTATCGGTCTTCAGATAGCCCTCCACATGGAGATCCGAATGCTGCAGGTGTTTGGTGATTCTATGCTGATTGTCAAGCAGATACAAGGAGAGTTCGACGTCCGGAAGCCCGGGTTACTCCCGTATTGCGCCAAGGCGAAGAAGCTCATGGGGCGGTTCTACTTCATTGAAATAGGCCATGTCGTCCGAAGCCAAAATGCCCAGGCTGATGCACTAGCAAAATTAGCAAGCTCACTAGCGGCCCTGCCAGGCGAATCCCTCAACATAACAGTCATAAATAGGCGCCAGGTCCCCAGCATGATAGAGGAGCCAGGTGACGAAGAAGAATATGAAGCTACGATAGCAGAAACAACTAACTCTTCTGATTGGAGGGAACCCCTAATGAAATGGTTTGAACACCAAGAATTGCCCAAGCAGAGGGAAGAAAGGATCAGATTGATCAGAACAAAAGATTCTTACGAAGTCAGAAATGGAACTCTGTTCCGAACCATGGCTGATGCCGGAAGAAAGGTGCTCCTCCGATGTATATCCGTGGAGGAGGCTTGGATGGTCATGAAGGAAGTTCATGCCGGGTCGGCTGGTGCTCATCAAGCTGGGCCGAAAATGAAGATTGAAGTCAAGAAGCTGGGATATTACTGGCCGACTATGTTCGATGACTGCTGCAAGTATGCCAAGTCATGTCATAAATGCCAGCAGCATGCTGCGATCCCAAGAAGACCTCCAGCTCATTTGCACCCAACGGTGCCCAGTTGGCCTTTTGCTCAATGGGGTACTGATGTTGTGGGCCCGCTCCCCGTGTCTTCAGCGGGATGCAGATACATTCTAGCGGCAACAGATTACTTCTCTCGCTGGGCGGAAGCTGTGGCTCTAAGAGAAGTGACGGGAGAAATCGTGGCCAGATTCGTCCGTCGAAATATCATATTCCGATTCGGCGTGCCCGATCGAATTGTCTCTGACAACGGAAGCCACTTCCGAAACCAAAAGGTCTATAGATTGGCCGATAAATTCAAGATTGATTGGAGGACCTCCACTCCGTATAATCCGCAGGCAAACGGGTTAGCGGAAGCCTTCAACAAGACACTATGCACACTTCTTGCCAAGACGGTCAGCTCTAGCAAGAAGGATTGGGAAGATAGGATGTATGAAGCACTATGGGCGTACCGCACCGTGTACAAGACCCCCACGGGTTGCTCACCATTCTCCTTGGTGTACGGCTCAGAAGCGGTCGTCCCGATAGAGCTGGAGATACCCTCACTACGAGTGGCGATCCAGCACGAATTAGTCAAAGATGGCCAAGCCAATATAGAAAGAAGACTAGAGGAGCTCTCCGATCTAGAAGGACGACGGCTCAGAGCCCAGCAGAACATACAAGTCTACCAGGCCCGCATGACCCGCGCCTTTGACAAACTCGTCAAAGAACGTGAATTCAAGAAGGGAGACCTAGTCATGGTCAAGCGAAGAGAGGTCATGGCGGCCAACCCCAAAGGCAAACTGAATGAAAACTGGACAGGACCTTATGTGGTCCAGAAAGTCTATGAAGGCGGTGCTTATGTCATCGTCAACCACCGGGGGGAAATTCAATTCCCACCACTCAATGGGAAACACTTGAAGTTATACTATGCGCCGCTTCCCCTGCTCGGTGATCAACTGAAACCAATACCCCACAATGAAGAGGATTCCATCATGGAGCTTTTTACATAAAACATCCGAAAACTCAACTCGGCGCCCATGGCCCTCCGAGGCCTCAACCGAGCAGCATGGCGTAGACCTTCCGTTTAAGCCGATTAAACCCGATTCCATTGCGTTGACATAAACCCAATGTCGACGATACTATCACACCTTTGTGATCCGGTCCCACCGTGATCATCAAAAAAAAAAGAAAAAAAAAGAAAAAAGAAAAAAGAAAAAAGAAAAAAAAAGAAGAAAAAAAAAGAAGAAGGAAAAGAAAAAGAATGAGAAAGAAGTTGTTCCTTAGTGTTACTTTACTCGGCATCTTCGCCGGAAGCTCCGATTTAGACCTTTCGTCTGGGTCGGAAGAAAACCAAAATCCTTGCGTTAATGCAATCCCAGCATTGACGAATCCACTTTACTCGACATCTTCGTCGAAAGCTCCGATGTAGACCTTTCGTCTGGGTCGGAAGAAAACTAAAATCCTTGCGTTAATGCAATCCCAGCATTGACGAATCCAATCTATGCGGCACCCTCGCCGAAAGCTCCGATTTAGACCTTTCGTCTGGGTCGGAAGAAAACTGAAACCCTTGCGTTGGTGCAATCCCAGCATTGACGAATTTACCTTACTCGGCACCCTCGCCGAAAGCTCCGGTTTAGACCTTTCGTCTAGGTCGGAAGAAAACTAAAATCCTTGCGTTAATGCAATCCCAGCATTGATGAATCCACCTTTACTCGGCATCTTCGCCGAAAGCTCCGATGTAGACCCTTCGTCTGGGTCGGAAGAAAACTAAAATCCTTGCGTTAATGCAATCCCAGCATTGACGAATCCACTCTATGCGGCACCCTCGCCGAAAGCTCCGATTTAGACCTTTCGTCTGGGTCGGAAGAAAACTGAAATCCTTGCGTTGGTGCAATCCCAGCATTGACGAATTTACCCTATGTGGCACCCTCGCCGAAAGCTCCGATTTAGACCTTTCGTCTGGGTCGGAAGAAAACTGAAATCCTTACGTTGATGCAACCCCAGCGTTAACGAATCCACTTTATGCGGCACCCTTGCCGGAAGCTCCGATTTAGACCTTTCGTCTGGGTCGGAAGAAAACTGAAATCCTTGCGTTGATGCAATCCCAGCGTTAACGAATCCACTTTATGCGGCACCCTCGTCGAAAGCCCCGATTCAGACCTTTCGTCTGGGTCGGAAGAAAACCAAAATCCTTGCGTTGATGTAATCCCAGCATTGACGAATCCACTTTATGCGGCGCCCTCGCCGAAAGCTCCGATTTAGACCTTTCGTCTGGGTCGGAAGAAGATTGAAATCCTTGCGTTGATGCAACCCCAGTGTCAACGAACCACCTTTGACGGCGCCTAAGGCCTTTCTGGGGCCTCAGCCGTGCGATCCGATCTTGACTTTTCACCCAAGTCAGAGAAACTTGAACCCCTCCTTCTTGCTTCGGCATTCCACCATGCCGTCGACCAAACCTCCACTCAGATATGCCAGTCCGTGTGCATGTGCGGTGAAGCGATCCCCTCATCCCTTCGCTGAAGGAGTGAGCGCTTTCCCGTGAATTTGCACCGGACTAGCATCCCACTGGCTCAGAAGAACAGACGTCCTGTCGAAGAACTCTACACTCGCGATCCCCGCGCACTCATCCCTCGCTTGCGCCACCCGCGAGTGGGGGGCATTTGTGGACGTCGAAAAATGTCGATGATGATCATACGGCATGCACGTCTCGACACTCGAGAGCAAGCCGAAGATGAAAATACCAAATAAACCTCATGCCTCCCCGATCAGGATGAGGACTTGCTTGGTGGTCCGCTAGCCGATGAGGGAGCCCCCCGGGCGGAAGATATGGCCACAACTCTACAGCCGGCCGTGCCGAGAGCTGAATCAAAGAAGAGTCGGGGACTCCGACATAGCCCGACGTGCACCGAAAGTCACGCAGAGTCTGGGACCGGGCCCCAAAGGCTGCGAATGGAACATTGTAGAGGTCATACATAGCAACCGGAACCTTCCGGGAATGTCGACATTCACGTAAAATGGCCGCGACTTCGAGAAGAATCCGTTTAGTGCTTAAAACGGCACGAGGGGGCTTTAAAACGGCGCACCTTAAAACGGCGCCCCCCCCTTTAAAACGGCGCGCCCCCTTTGGAATATGGTGCCGTTTTAACCTCTTTTATTTTCATTGGCTACACGGCGCGCTCGAAGGGGGCCTCCATTTTGGATGCTTAAAACGGCGCGCCCCCCCTTTGGATGTGGCGCCGTTTTAACCCCTTTCTCTGAAGCATTTCCTGGCGAGCAACCAACCCATCCCGTCGGCATTACGGTCCCCTGTTTCCTGCGAACAGCACGTCGACGAACTGCTTAAAATGGCAAAAGGTATGCTTCGACCCGTTGGGCATCCAAGCATGTTCTTCAAATGGAAACCCTCGAGCCCTGCACCGTCGAACGTCCACTTCGTCCGTCGGCCACCCATGCTCCTGCAAATGATGAAAGCCGCGTGTCTCGCGGTGGATATGCCAACAGAGGAGGAGGCCATGCCTCTGCCCCTCTCCCGATCACACTGTAGCCGCGGCGGAGGTGACGTCCACGACAACGGCACTCGACACGGTGACCCCAGCGACGTCAGCAACGGCAACTGCGAACAGAACAAAAGCCATAGAAATGGGAAGCTTGCTTCCCTGCTCCCCCTATAAATACAAGCTCCAGGCAAGAAGCAAATAGAGAGGAGGGACGCTCTACTGGCGGTGAAGCCCGGCTCCGAAGTGTGAAGAGAGATAAGAGGGTGAAAGAAAGAAGGAGAGGTGAGGGGAAGAGAGCTCGGTTCCCCCCTTTGTCTTTGCATTTCCTTCTGCCCCTTTGATTTCCTTTTGGTGATCTGCACATGTAGACCTTTGTCTTCGTATTCCCTTTCAATGTAATCGGAGTTCGGTCTGTTGTGAAATGAAAGGAAAACTCCCCTTTGGGAGATCTTGATGCCTCAATCCCCCTCAATACTCATCCCATAGTGGCTCTATTTTTTTTTACCGCCGTGTTCTTGTGTCGACTTCGGCTCTCACGTGGTCTTCAGCCACGCGATCACGGCAACCCTCGGGTCGTCGGAGTTCCTTTGTAGGCTGGCCCTCAGGACCTCCGGCCCCGAACGGGGGGAGTCGATACGATCGCAACAACCCATGGGTCACCGGTTTCCCTTGTAGGCTAGCCCTCGGGATCTCCGGCCCCAAATGGGGTAATTTTACTGGTGTCGTTGCTTATGCACACACCGGGATGTTTCGGGGCCGTCGGAGTTCTCTCCGCATGGCGCGCCCCATTTTTTTCCTCGGACCCTTCCGATCTAGGGGAGGTGCTGTCCGATTCTCGCCAGGGCCAAGAACAAGTGAACAAATAGAACACTCAAGAACGAACTGACTTTTAATCCAATACACAGTAAGTTCTGTGAATCAAACCCCCCCGAATAAAACACTTAAACCTCCTGCTCACTCACCTTAACAAACCATCAACGATGCTTAAACCTTCATCCTATTGATCTAGGGTGTCAATTGAACAATTAATCTAACTATCGATCCTTCTGTAGGCCATAGAATCAAGAACAGAAAGCAAAACAAGTCCACAGAACGAATAAGAAAACTCAAGAGACGATGTCCCGGCGTGGCCTAACCCGGCGCGGTCACCCCTCACCGCGCCGATTTAACACCACCCTCGTAACCTCCCATCTCCCTTGAATGCTAAAACGGCGCGCCCCCGTGGGAGCCTCTCTATCCGGCGCGCCCTACTGCCTTGCTTAACCATTAAAACGGCGCCCCTTGGCCTCCCTTAAACCGGCGCGCCCTTCAGCCCCTTGTAGTATCTCTAAAACGGCGCCCCTTAACCGGCGCCCCCCCCCTTGAACTCCCTTAAACCGGCGCGCCCATGGATGCCTCTACCCGGCGCGCCCCCCCTTCATATCTTGACCCGGCGCCCCTTATCCGGCGCGCCCATCTTCTTGCAACCTGCCAACACGGCGTGCTAAAAGAAAACTAAAAGAATGGAAGGAAGAAAGAGAACTATTGAAACTAAAGAATAAACCAGAGGATAAGGATTAAATCAATGAACAAAATGGAAAGAATGGAATGGGAATAAAACACTTAACTCAATGATCGGAACAATGACAATAGCATACCCGCGCCTTAACCAAATTTTGTTCCGGGGGCGCTGCCCCCGAAAACCCCCGCAAGGGGCGTTGCCCCCTTGACCCCCACGACCTGACCGGGCAGGTCGAACCCCGCGACCTGACCGCGCAGGTCGATCCGCGTGCGAGGGCGCACATTGTCGAGTTTTGGCCTTACACTTAACGACCCGCTCCCCCGGACTGTGTGATGATGCCCCGTGGTATCGGACATGGACCTCGGGATCCCCGACATGGTCATGATCCGTGCACCTCTTGGGCCGATAGTTCATCAAATTGACCCACTTCTTCCGGGATCCGATCCCGCACCCACATGAAACGTGCCGTACCTACGGTAGATATCCGAATGTCTTTGTTGTTACCTTCGATGCTTCGAATATGAACTCTCGACCGAATACTGGATGGTCCTTAGTGACTGATATATATATATATATATATATATATACCGGGATCTAATCCCGCACTTTCATTAAATTCGCCGCACTCGCAGCAAGTATTTGTACGGTTTTTGAACACCGTTTTACATACCGACGCGGAGGGTTTAAATCATGTCAACCCAACTCGCATGCTTTAATGAAAAACGATCTTTAGGTCATTTGACCCCTTTTCTTGGCGATTAATCAGAGGTCTTCCCCTCTCTGAGGGGATGTAATTAACGTCGCGCCCTTTATGGCGCGGCGGGTCTCCAGTCCCGACCCGATATCCACAATCATCTGATCAGTCAGATGGAGCGCACCCCGGGCTTCGGACCACTCCAGTCTTGAAGCCCGAACACATTGTCACCTAGGTGACTGGCACGCCCTCGCACTAGATAAACCGATAAAAAGACCACCGATATCCCGATACTTTCACACCCAAAACCTAGTGCGTTCCACAGGTCTAGCCCGGGCATTTCCTTGTACGTCCAGGCGAAGCAGTCCTTGAACTCGAGTAGGAGTTGCTTATAGTCTTGCTTCTCTGCCTCGGTGAGGAGAGCACTGACGAATGTAGGCTGAGGGGCTTCTCCTTCGCCCAGGTTGATCTCTACAAGATCATCGACGGTCGCTTGGCTGCCGTCCTCCAGCTCGGGACGAGAGGGCTGAAGGTCGATGAAATCCTCATCATCAGTGTCGGCTTCGTGTATTTTTGGGTTCTCGAGGACACCGACTGATGTTGATGGGACTGGAGAGTGGTTTTTTTCGGGATCCGCTAGGGATCGATCTGGGCCGTCGGCTCCCGGCAAGCAGTTGTCGACTGGAGTTGCTGAGATCTCCTCGGGGTTGCCTGGCAAAGCTGACAGTCTTTCGCAGCTTGGACCAGCAAGATCCCCCCCTTCAGGAGGGTTTATTATACTGGGTCCCTCGACTGGCTGAGAGACTAGAGAAGCTTCTCTCGCCCCTTTGTCTAGGCAGGGAGGCGAAGAAGGTTCCCCGATGGCTTGAGCCGAAGGTCTGGCTTTGGCGGAGATCGGGATCAGAATTTCCTCTCCCTCATCCCCGGAGCTGTCGAATTTGGCTTCGACTCTTGTTTGGTCGTCGGCTGGTAGTGGCAAGCCTATGACGTTAACTGCGTAGTGGACGCGGAAGTCCGGGTCCTAGTCGTAACCAAGCCCCCTGGTATCCTTATGGAAGGACAGGGGTTGCCCCCGGCCCTGGGAAGGGTCCCACAGTCAACGGAAGTATCTTTGTTGGGCAGGAGTCTGCCACAGGGGAATGTGTTGCGTCAAACACATTTCTTGAATATGTGGCAACAGGTCGCCCCACACTTGAACTGCTTCAAGGGTATCATCGGCTTGTCTAGACCAGCCGAAGTCATCATCTGGCGGGGCTTGAGGGGCCATGTCTCCTTTGTAGAAGACAATGGATTTGTCCCTATTAGCATTCTTCTTTTTTCGGTGTTGTCGCTTGAAGGTGACAATGAATGTTGTCAGCGACTCGACGATGTGCTCCTCGGATGCACACTGGAGCTGAAAGTAGTCTGGTGGCAAGCATATACTCTTGCCAATAGCTTGGCTAATAAGATTAGCCTCGAAGTCAATCTGGCGCCTTTCAGGGTGATCTGGGGTTGACTTCGAGTCGAGGCGCATCTGGTGAAGTTTGGCCTTTTCCTCGTCAACCGAGAAGAGATCATCGTCGTCTTCCTCTGAGAGCCAGCCGTTACTTTTGCTCTTGATCACGGGGTAGGGACTAATCCCCTTGAAATAGAGCACAGCGTCGGCTAGGTTGCATTCTGCTGGTGTAAATGGCGATAGGTCTGCAAAGACCTTATGTTGCTCTCCGTCCTTGGCATACTTGATGCATTGGTGGAGAGTTGACGGGACGACCCAGTTTTCATGGAGCCAGGGTCTACCCAATAGCATCTTATAAGACGTGTTGGAGTCGATGATATAGAATGTCAGCTTCGAGGCAAAATCATCGAGCACCGGATCGACGTCCACTCCACCGAGGACGTCCTCAGTGTTCTGGTTGAAGCCGGATATCTTGACTGCTTGAACCTTTTGGAAGAACGGGGTCAGATATAGAGACTTGAATGTCTTGAGCGGCATGATGTTGACAGCGGCACCAGCGTCCACTAGGATCCGGTTCACATCATGCCCATTGATTTTGCCCTTCATGTAAAGTGGATGGTTGTGGCACGAAGGGGAAAGCAACATGTCTTTCTCCGTGAAAGAGATGGTGGCTGCGAAGGCTCCATAGGCAGCCGCCTTCATTTCCACGGCATGCGCTTCATAAACTTCGGGCTCTTGGAGTATTTTGATAAGGGTTTCCCTTAGATCCTTACTCCAAGCGATGGCTTCCCAAATTGAGATGCTGGTAGGAAAGCGCTTCATCTGGTGGAGGACCTTCCGGTCAGCTCGGGCTCGAGCATCCTCCAGAGAGGGTAGTATGTCGGGTTGAACCTTCTGTGAGCTGCTGCGCTATTCCCTGTCGGGGAGTTGCACTGCCTTGCCCTTACCACCGGGATCAGATTGACCTTGATCGCCAGCGGGCTCTTGGAACAGGGATGCCAATGATGGCTCTTCTGGGGGTGACTGGCGGGCTGGCTAGTCCTTGCCAGACAGTCCCGCTTGCTCTGCCGCAGAAGTCGAAACTGGTGTAGGGGCTTGGAGGTTGGAAGCAGCCTCTTCGCTGTCGGAAGGATTGAAGATGCCGGGTCCGCCCCGAATTTCTACTTCCGGAATGGGAGCTGATTCCTCTCCTCGAAAGAGGATAATTCACTCCGGGTCGAATGTGGACGGAGAGAGGGGTAGCTTGGGGATTCTCCCCCGACCTCTGCCACGTCCCCGGCCACAACCTCGACCGCGACGGGTGTGTTCTGGAGTTGGCTGTAGCCCAAGAGGGGCAATAGTTCTTTGTCTTGTCCGGGAGGCTACTGGCTCGCCTCGTCGAAAAGCGTTGATATTGTCAGGAGGTGGGATGGCCACCATGTTGCAGGTGCAGCGCTGGAGCATTTCTTCCAGCTGTTCTGGGGTGAGCTCCTTGTCTTTATAGCACAAGGAGAGCTCGTCAGGGATCACGAGTCTCTCTCCGTTCTTGAGCTTTTGGATCATCTCTTGGACCCAATTTCTGAGGCGGGCTCATTTCTACATTTCTTCCCACGGGATGTAGCTGTCGAGTGGGAGAGCCCCGGTAGGACGAGGGGGAACGTAATCCTCCAAGTCATCAATGAGCCGCTGAAGCCTTTGGAGAGGCGTTGGCTCGACTGGAGATTGCAGGGCGGCTGCTTGTTCAGCCTGTTTCTTGACCCGCCTTCTGAGGTTCTTCCTCCTATTTTTCTCTTATCTCTTGGCAATAGCCATCTCCAAGGGAGTAGGAGGGAGAGGTGCTGGAGCCGGAGTTGACAAGTCCTGAGGAGGATATCTCCGAGCTGACGCCCTTGTGGGGAGAGGTCGATGACTCTTCCTCGCCCGGATCTCGATCCAGGCGCCTTCCGCTTGTTGTATCTGGAAGGTGGCATTGATCGCCTGCTCGATCACCTCGAGCGGTAATTCCTGGTATGCCGAAATGCTGGGACTGGCGCCGAAAGACGTGTTCGCAGTTTGGTGCCTTACCCGCGGTGGCGATGGGAGCCTACGAGGAGTCGGTAGGCTGGTGCTGGCGTCTGAAGATGTGTGTGCGGTTTGATGCCTTAACCACGGTGGCGATGAAGATATATTCTGCTGAGCCGGTACATTGGAACCGGTGTTGGGGGACATATGCGCGGTTTGATGCCTTACCCGCGGTGGCGGCGGCTTCTGTTGAGAAGCGGACAGAGAGGGGCACTGGTCGTCCCGCTTATTAGCCTTGCCTTTGCAACCGTGCCGAGAGATAGGCCTAGCGATGACTGACAGCATTGCAAGACGTTGTCGTTCAGCACAGTTATCCCGACTCTGCGGAATGAAGGAGCCTTGTGGCGGTGGGCCCGCCACTTGAAGCGAAGCCGCTGAAGACTCCGAAGATGTCTTCTTTGTACTCCGGATTGTGTCAACAGGCAGACGGGATAGATCAGACGGCCCCTCCACTGAGGAGGTACACCGAGGCTGAGGCGGGGACTACCCTATTTTTGCTTTCCCTTCCTGTCCGTGACTGTCGGTGACGAAGATAGGGCGGGAGAAGGACGAGAAAGAGCCGAAGAACTTGTCATCATCTCGCCTACTAGAATGTCCTCTTGGCCGAGAAGGACCCGGAGGAGCCTGGCAGTGTCTTCTTCAGGGAAAGGGAGAGACTTTAGCTCCCGCCAGGACCGCCACTGCACGACCGAAGTGGCTGAGATTGGCTGGCTAGGTGCTGATGTCTGGGAGACCTCAAGGGCCGTAGGAGCAGGAGAATGGATGACATTGACCGAAAAGTTAGCCGGCTTCATCTCTTGACTGGCATCCTGCTCCCTACGCCTTCGCAGTCACTCAAGCACCTCTTGATTATCCATCCAGAATTCGAGCCATTCTGGAGGATGCTGGTAAGGCCGCCCGTGCCCATTCTCTTGAGGGGAGTCTGGCTGCTCTGGCGCACTCCTAGCAGTGCTCAGGGTTTCTTCGACAGCTTGCCGAAGTCTGACAAGTGACATGGAGTTCTTGTCCGCGTCGATCTACTCCCATTGGATCTGTTCCTGGATGAGGTATTGGACTTCCTCACAGGACTCGATCGGGTGGCAGATTCTGACGTGGAAGGGGCAGTACTGAGGGTGACTACGATCCCAATGGGTGTAGCCAGGAGGCGAGTCGTGGGGCATGATTTTCCCCCTCTCAACGAGGATATCGAAGAGTCACCGGGTTCTCTCCCTGGGGAAGGAGAGAGGTCTCCGATCGTGCCAGGGCCTCCACCTCGGGTACCAGATCGAACGTTCCCTTCGATGGGTGCCGGGATCCTCTGGCTCATCATCAGAAAGAGAGAACGCAACCATCATGTGAATAACATTGGCCGAGGGGTGACCCACACATGCTACCTTAGCCGGCCTGGCCCACGTATGTGGTTGCGGGGGATCGACGAGACCGCTCTTCATCTTGACAAGATCGTCTCGGATCAATTCTGTGCCTGAGTCTTGAAGACGTAGCAATCTTCAATTGAATGACCCAGCATGCGATGGTACATGCAGTAATTGGGATCGTCGATCTTCAGGGCCTCGTCCGACTTGCGGATTTGTGGCAGTTCGACGATCTTCTGGGCCATGCAGAGGTCGAAGATTCATGTGTTCCTTCTTGAAGGAGAAGGGTGTCTTCGTACGCTCTGAGAAAGAAGGAGCAGCCGGCTTATCTGTTGGCTTTTTGTCCGAGCCACTGGATTCGGCCCCTTTACTGGCCTTGGCGGCAGGGGTGAACTCTCTAATATTCACCTCCTTACCGGGCTGGCGTTCTCGCGCTTGTTTACGCTTGGCTGCAGTGTAGCTTGGGTTATCGGCGAAGAACATCTCTATTTCGGCGACCGCCGAGTTGACTTGGTCGAAGCCTTTGATATTGGTGCCGAGAAGCTTTTCGCTGACCTCAGCCGCCAGACCTCGGCGATAGATGGTGATAGCGTCCTCTTGAACGGGCGGATTGACACACCTCATGCTGAGGTCTCGCCATTTCTTGATGAAGTCGAGGGCACCCTCGCCCTTTTTCTATCGGAGGGAATAGAGTTCGGCTAGGGAGACCCTTCGTTCGGCCGTTTGAAAGCGGTCAAGGAATTTCTTCTAGAGATCCGCCCAGTCGATGATTGAGTTGGGCTTCAGGCGGGAATACCATTGGAAGGCCGTTCCCGTGAGCGAAGTGGCGAAGTAGCGGAGGAGATATGATTCGTCCAACGCTAAATCACCCATGTCCGTAACATAGTAGGCCAAGTGTTCATGTGGCGACCCCTGCCCGTCGAACTTTTGCAGCTTCGGGGGCTTGGAGTATTCTGGAGGAAGATTTTTCAACTGGTGGTAAAGCGGGTAGGGTACACTGTAGAGATCCAACATGACCGTCCCTTCACCATACTGGGTGAGCTTTGTCTTGATGATGCGCTCGATCATTTGGCGTTGTGCCCAGAGATCCCCTGGCACTGGCATGTTGGAGGCTCGTGGTTGAGTCTTAACCGGGAGCGTGCCAAATCCAGTTGCCAACGGGGTTCGAGGAATCGCCGCTGAGGTGTTGGCAGCATGGCGGGCCGCCGGGGGTACCGGTGCCTCGGCCTGAGGCCTGTCAGGTTGCTACAGATGAAGGTCTCGCTCCTGGAGGAGGACCTCCTTCAGATGCTAGTTCTCCTTCATAAGAGTGTCGAGGGTCACTTCCTGAGCCTCGTTTGCAGGAGGGTCATTGTTGACCGGCTCTGCGTTAGTAGGAGGGCTGTTGTCTTCCACCGGGACCTCTTCTGCGCGTTCCGACGCCTGCAGTCCGGCAGAAGTGCCGATATGACCTATTGGAGGAGGTGGCGGAGCCGGGTGGCGTGGCCTCCTGAAGTGGGATAGAGGCTGGTTCAAGTCGTCAGACTGGGTGTCTGGCTGGTGTCCGGTGGTGTAGCACATGAACACTCAAACCGCATCATTGATAAATCGGGCTGTTCGCTTCCTCCGCGGGTGTCGCTCGGGGCGAACAGGCATCTCTAGTCTATCTAAGATCGAGATGCATTGCGGAGGGGGCTCGCTCCCGATGTCAGTCGGAGAAAAGTCTGGAACAGGTTGCTGGAGGGCCCGAGAACGGGCTAGCCTTTGCCTCCGCTTGCTTGCGCGGGGGACATTGGACGATTGGGCATCGTCGGACGATGCTACTGTGAGGGCAGCCGCATCCCGTCTGATGCCACATCTGAGTGCTCGCAGGGGGTTGGTGATCCGCGCCCTCCGAATAGCTTGAGCTTCTTCTGGGGTGACCCAGATTCTTCTCAGGTCAGGTTGCTGGTCTCCCTTGTCACCATTTTTCCGACGAGTTATCTTGGGAGGCCACGTGTCTAGCTGCGGTGGGTGCCCCCGGGCTGCGACCGAGGGACCCGCTCCTTTGAGCTTCACCCCGTCCTCTCGTGTTTGACGCAAGAGGTCAAAATGATTGGAAGTGGGGATGGTGGGAACAGTCCGTTCCTGGGGTATAATTGGTTCACCCCCGTCGAGACGGATCCGCAGGTCGCCGACGAGGATCATCTTGCCGGAGTTACTACTTGCAGCTGCGAGTCACCTGCCTTTACGGCCATGGCGACGCTTCTTCTGTGGAGCCGAGGAAGACTCCGCCCCAAGATGGTAGATCGAGAAGATCCGGCCTGAAGCGACCGACAGTGTGAAGCTGTCAACCTGAGGTGCTGGGATTGGCCCCCGGGATATGTAACCCACGTTGGGAGTCGGTGGCTGGGCGACTCGAGTGTTGCCGATGCTCGAGATGACACTCTTGCACCTAGAGGCGATGCCGTCGGAAGTGCTGAGATGCTGACGCTCCTGGGTCGAAGACCCGTGATAGGTGCCGACGTAGTTTGGGCTCAGGTCGAAAGACCCGAGGAAGGTGTTAAGAATCGCTACCCCCTGGGTGGAAGACCTACGGGGAGAGCCGGTTCAACTGGAGCACGGAACCGGGGTTCCGAGTGCACTACCGGGGAGCCGCGAACTCGGGGATGGGAGCCCGTGTCGAGTGGCGGCCTTGCCGGGATTCAGGGTCGGAAACCCGTTGCAGATGCTGGGGAGCCGTAAACCCGGGGCAGGGAGCCCGTGTTGGGTGTCGGCTTGGCTGCGGCTCGGGGTTGAGGACCCGAGGTGGATGCTGGGAAGCCGTGGACCCGGGGCAGGAACCCGTGTTGGGTGCCGGCTTGGCTGCGACTCGGGGTTGAGAACCCGAGGCAGGTGCTGTGATAGTGACCGAAGTCCGGGGCGCGGGGCGTGGGGAAAGACGTCCTGATGTTCACTCGGGCCGGCATTGATCTGGGGGCCCGGTAGGGGCCTGCAGTGACCGTCCGACGCCCGACGCTCGGGCGGGACACTAGTGCTGGGGGTGCGCATGGCGGATTGGTCGTAATGGCCACTGGAGAGACTAGAGTTGGCTGAGAAGCAGCCACAGGGATCACACCCAGGAAGTAGGGTGATCCGATAACCTGGGCGAAGCTGCCGAAAGCGATCGGCGTCGCCAAGTAGCCCACCCGGGCATGGGTGGCAATAACGTTGGGGCCTTAGGTAACGGCCACCATTGTTGCTGGAGAGCTGAGTGCTGCGGAGGCGACGGTCGCTGACAGTCGCCGAGAGTGGTCTGACGATCCGAACGTGAACTGGAAGCTGCTAGAGAAAGCGCGCACGAGTACCCTCCTCTGCCTCTCCTGCAAGGACAGGGAAAGGGCACCGGGCTTCAGGGCTGGCACAGACTTTTCTTCAGCAAAAAGAAGGAAGGCAGGAGACGTCCCACCGGGCGTGCCATCCTCTCTGTTGCGTGGGTTTTTATGCCGATTACCGGGGTGAAGGAAGGGATACGACGGTGAAGGAAAATACGGGAGTTTGATGTATCTCGGGTATCCTCCTTACGGGTGCATGCCTCTCATGGCGGTATCGGGCACTCTCCTTTCACGGAAAGTCGGAAAGGGTCGAATGGCACGGAAGTGTCGAGATAAAGGTTAACCGGACATGATGCGGGTGTGCCAGTCGATCTCTCAACAATCACTCATGGAACCAAGGTTTGACCGGGGAAGCGCCACCAAGGCGCGGCACGTGGGCTCGGGCGATCGGGCGACACGTGGAGAGAAGAGGTTCCATGGGTGCGAGTGCATAGGCGATTGCGGGAATCATGTACAGGATGTCTTTCCCCACCAGCCGCAAGCAACCGGTGTTTATTTACATCGGATTGAATCTGAATACCTTCGTTCCATGCTGAAGAAAAGTCTGTATATGTGTCTGAAGCCATGGGTAGAGGGCTAGAGGGCATTCAGCAGCTAGGGGTATGCGTTAGACCGAGGGGTGTGCACTAGGGTCAGGATGTTGGGCACGGATGCCGAGTGGTGTGGATAGAACACTAGGAGCCCGAAAATGGGCGTATACAATTCACTGGTTTTATGATGAGCCACATGGGCTTTACAAGCGAGCCTGAGTGGCCGAAGTACAACGGGCGCAAGCCGCGGGACAGTTTCAACACGTGAGTCGGTCCCAGGGTCATTGCGTGACAAAGCGGATGTTCGCGTGTTCTACTGGAACTCTTTACAGGAGAGCTGATGTGGGCCCGACTGCCTTGGTGGTCAGAACGAACACGGGCTGGCGCCTGGCAGAGGTCGGACACGGCTCGAGGTGAGCGGTCAGGTCTGGGTCTTGGACGGCTAGTGTTGTCATGCTGGAGGGTCGAGGTCGGCCCCGGGACTATGATTCCCGAGCCAGAGGTCTGACTTGATTCGTTTTGTCAATCTGAGGGGCCTACGGCCAACTGGGAGGTGAGCGGAGGGCACGCAGTTCCGTGTCAAGGGCCGACGCGGCGTTATGAAGCACCCTTTCGTCATCGTCGTAAGTGTCGTAAGTTGACGTGCACGGGTGGGCCCGGGGTGCGGGCTTTTTTGCCGTTGGCACGGTCATCTTACATGTGAAGGGGATGGACTTAACGTGAGACGGCTAAACACCACGTGAGGGGAGTACGTGAGACATACCCTCGGCGTGTGAGAGCCGACTAGCAAGCCAAACGTGCGCGCACTTGTCTTCTCGCGTTCCCAACCCTTGCCGAAAGTCTCGGGAGTCCGAGGGTGCGACAATTATGCCGGGGAAGATCGCTCGTCCGACTGTGTGTTCGTGCGTTGCTTCCTTCCTTTTTTTCATGCATGCCCATAGCTTGCTGGTAAGGGGGCAATTTATAGAAGTTGAAGGGGTGGGGGTGGGGTTTAGGCGGACCAAGTTGGGGGTCCAACTTGGTCCGAGTAAACCCCCCAAATAGTGCTTTTATTTTTATTTTATTTAAATTTTATTTGTGTGTTTTTTTTGTGTGAGTCGGAGTGGAGGGGATGGGGTTTAGGTGGACCAGCCCAAGGGGCTGGTCTGGTCCACCTAAACCCCTCCTCCAGGGGGGGTTTAGGCGGACCAGCCCCATGGGCTGGTCTGGTCTACCTAAACCCCTCTCTGGAGGGGGAAAAAAATCTTTTTTTTTTCTTTTTGGAGAGGTTTAGGCGGACCAGCTTGGGGGTCCAAGCTGGTCCGCCTAAACCCCTCCCCTAGGGGGTTTAGGCGGACCAAAGTGGTCCTCTTTGTTATTTTTTAAAATCTTTTTTTTTTATTATTCAAGGTTTAGGCGGACCAGCCTGGGGGTCCAGGCTGGTCCGCCTAAATCCCCCCCCTTTGGGGGGTTTAGGCAGAACAGGTAGAAGAGAGAGAGGGGGAGTGGCCCCACCTCTATAAAACTCAGTTTTTTGTGAATTTTAGCCCCACTTTGACTAAGTTTGGACTCTAGAAGACAAAGAATATGGGCTTGGACTGGCTGCTTGACACGTTGTTGGCACTCAAAATATGATCCTTCGGCGAACAAGCCGCAAAGACGAGCGATACGGCCCACTGAAGCACATAAGCCGATGAAGATCAACTTATCAAAGACTCCTCAAGTTGATGGAGCCCCTAAGTCGCCTTGAAATGAGCACCGGGGGACTTTACCTCAGGAGAGTCAGAATGAACCCACAACCAATCGGCAGCGCGATCAAGCCTGCCCAATGATCCGGCATCGACCTCGTCATGCCGCTACCCCACATCCGTCGTCCGACCAAGGACGACGGTCTACCCAATGACTCTTCTAAGGAGGAAAAATGTCCTCGGCCGTCCACCACAAGTCGCCGAAGGTTCTGTCAGCAGAGGGCCCCGATCACCCGACACGGGTTCGGCCCCTCATCATAATGGGCCCATTAGTGGCCAATTGATCGCCATTCAAGGCGGAATCATCCGGGATGCGACACCGTCCCGCAAGGGAGCCTCGAGCACGAGTCCGTCATGACCAGAAGCACAGATCACAGTGTCGAAGGCCGTGCCAGCAGGATATCCGTATGCCCGGGCCAGACACACGCGGAGGTCTGATCACGGCCGTTCGTCATATCGAGAGCTCCCTCGACACCACATCAAGGTTTTTCAAAGGCCAGGGCGAAAGGAGCAGTCAACGGAAGCTTCCGGAATCATCTCCGGACCCATCGGCCGAGCTGCGCCAAGCAAACAAGTTAAAACGGCGCGTGAAGGAATGTCGGCGCCCCTTAATACGGCGCCATCAAACCAGCGCGCCAATTCCATCCCGTCTGCGTCCCGGCGCCATCAAGTCCGGCGCGCCCCTTCCCAGGGCGCCGGATTAACACAAGGCTACATATAGCCTGCCTTCGGAAAAGAAAAAAGAGAGAGCCAGAAAAGAGGGCAGGAGGGCAGAGAAGAAAAAAAAGAAAAGAGAGCCAATCGGTGAGGGAGGCCCTGTTCGTCCGAGGAAAAGCTTGGGGGAGAAGTAGGTTTCTCTACGCAGGTCCCTCGCCGTCGTTTTCCTCGCCTGGTACTCGAATACCGCCGGAGCCGGAGAAGAGAAGCCAGGGATCCGATAGTTCATTCGGAAGGAAGGGTCTAGGTGGGTCTCCGTGTTTCTTTCGGTTGAGCCCCTCCCCCATTCTTCTTTGATTTTCTTCCCCTGATACAATGTAAGTGAGGAAGGGGAGGGGCGATGATACGAGCCTGACCTCCCCTTCTCTCACCATTTCCTTTGCCCTTTTTGCTTCGTCTGTAATCGTTTTCTTCATGAATGCAAACAGCGGCCAAGTGACAACGCCGGCGCCGAAATCTATATTCTCTGCATATATGTATGCCTGTGTTGTTCACGGGATGAATGAAGAGCTATTGTGATTGTTGTCGTATCTCTCCCTCTTGCTCTCTAACCCTCCTTCGAGCGTGCATTGGATGGTTTCCCCGATATATATACTCTCGTATAGCCGGTTTCTCTGACGTTGGATATGCCTTCGGGCCATATGAATCATTCGTTCCCCCTCCCCGGGGTTCTCTTTCTTTCGATTCTGATGCAATGGCCGGGCTCGGCATTGAATACTCCATGGGCTCTGCGATCGGAGATGTACTTGTGTGCATATCTCTGTCTGTCTCCGCCAAGGGAAGAAGACCCTTCACCGTCCCCTTTGTGCTCTGTTTCATAGGCCAGAGGGGCGGGGAAGAGTCCTTGGATTGTTCCCGGTTATTCAATGGCGAGCCCCATGTCGGTTTGCTTTCGAATATCATACATATGTATACATATCCGTGCCCCGGGCTATGTGTTAATCACATGTCATGCTGCTGTTGACCTGCTCAGCCCATGGGGCTTCATCGTTTTAATATGTTTCTAAGCAATTCATTTGTCCATCTGCCGCCGTCAAACGATGTCTCACACTGCTTCCTTCCGTGTCGCTTACACCTTAACGGGAGAATGCTCTGTAGCATCACTCCAGCATCCGGGGAGGGGGACATTCCCCAAATCTTCTCCATCAATCATTTGGCCGACAGAGGGCTCGTCCACCGATGACGACTGTCCCTGCGGACTATTGGGTGTACAGCAATGGGGCCAAGCCCTACAATTCAAAACCTACAGTCCTTAATGGACTTAGTAGTGGCCGTGGGTTGTGTTCCCCTCGTAGGCTAGCCCTCGGGGATTCCTTCTCTATATCGGTCGTCCCGATTCTAGTGTTGTGGCGACTCGGGTCGCGTGCCCCTCGTAGGATAGCCCTCAGGGTTTTCGCTCCCATATCGAGTCACCTGATGCACTCACTGATGCCCACGGACTCAGTGCCCCTAGCAGGCTAGGCCTCAGGGTTTCCTCTCCGATCGGGTTTTTGCCGACCGCCGTCGCGCCACCCGGCCCTTAGGGGTTGCTCCACTACGTGAGTACTCCCCGCTTCTCCCCAATAAATCCTCCAGGACGGGGAGATGCTGCCGAAATTCTGGTTTGAACGAGTCCAAACTCGAAACAATCGCCGCGCTCGAGTATGAACCTCGCGCGGGCCCGTGACTTGACTTTTGGATGGCTTGGGACTGATCCATTGAATAATCAACCCGATCAATTTTCAAAATCTTCCAAAACATTTTAATAAATCCATAAATAAACCAACGAAACCCTTTTTTTACGAAATTGGGCTGAATCGGCACCGTTCATACACGGCGTGCCTTAAAACGGCGCGCCCTTCCCGGCGCGCCCAATCAGGCCGCACCCTTCCCGGCGCGCCCCAATCAGGCCGCGCCGATTTAATATACATTCATTTTCATTTACCTACGGTTTCTGGCGCCGTTTTAAACCATTTACCTACGTTTCAGGGCGCCGTTTCAAGCATTTTAACCCCTTTCTTCGCAAGCGCTGCACCGATTTCACGTCGAATCATGTCATTGTGTCAATGAACTGAATAAATTAGCTTGTTCAAGCTCGAATTGGTATGCTTCGAATCTGGACCATCATGCCTTGGCCCAAACATTCACATCGCATTAATGCCTGCCTAAATGTGCGCCCCTCCCTTGGTATATCAAATGACGTTGCTGAAAGGTCGGTTATGCCTGGTCGGAGGTCTCGTCATGCGTGAGGGTGGTCTTTGGGCTTAAGTCCTCCGCCATGTACCAGTGTCCACCCTAATAAATCATGTGTAGTCAGTCATAGCATCTTGCATGATCACTCGCATGCTCTGCATCCTTTATTCCGGCCTCGATAGCCCATCATCTCGGCAACTAATCAAAGGTGTTCCCTCCTCGTGGGGGATGTAATTAACGTCATAACCTTTATGGTATGGCGGACTGCTGGTCCCGATCGAACCTCACTTTCACTCGATACGGGTCATAATGAGCGCATTATGAACTTGTCACTCATGTGACTGGCACGCCCGCGTTGTCAATTGATCATTTGACTACCAGTCAGTCAGTTGGTCGATCGACCCGCGAAAGAAAGAAAAAGGTCACGAACAAGTCTGGCACGCCCGGTGGGACGAGTGTCACCTTTCATCTCTTTGCCGAGATACTTGGGCTTCGAGGCCCTCCCAGAGGCCACTGATGTTTGGCTTGTTTATTTCTTACAGGCGGACAATGACAACCAATGGGATAACTGGCGTTGACTTCGATCTTTCGATAGTCGCTGAACATGCGCAAGGGTACCTGGCGGTACCCATGGAATTCGGCAGCTTCCCTGCCGCTGTGGGCTTCCCCAACTTTTTGGGGTTAGCCTTTGTAGATATGCTGGAGGTCGAAGCCCCAGAACCTGTCAGGAAGCTGTGGAAAAAATGGAGCCTATGGGGGTTCCCTGCTGCAAAGACTTATCTGAAAGTCCGGCCCCGGCCGCTAGCTGTCTGGTGCACCACGTCATATGTGGGACCCACCCCAATGTCATCAACAAATACCCTGGAGGACGCCAGCGTCGCCAGGCTCGCAAGAATGCCGCTGTAATCACCGAAACTCTGTCTTAGTCCGGGAAATCTATGCTAGTCGGGGGTATGCGCGTCTTCCTCGACGGACGCACTGCACGGGTGACCCCAGACCGAGTCATCCCCAACATTCCTGTCCACAATGCCTATCAGGCCCTCGCCGGAAGGAGAGTAGAAATAGAAGAAGCCGGCCACTGTGGCCAAGGAAGCCCGGCACCGAGGCCGAGGAAGTTTAAACAGGTGTGGGTTCCCAAGCGAACCCGACCTGCCCACCAACTAACACCCATCCGCCGTCGTCTTGTAACAACGAGGCGGAAGTGAGAAGAGAAAGGGGCTTGCCCCCGAAGAAGGAAGAAGAGGTGGTTGCGGATCCTCCGCGCCACAGAAGTTTCCGGGCCGCGGCCCGTCAAGCCAACGTCCCTGCTGCGGGACGAAGATTCCAACAGCCTGCTGACAGAGCTCGGCTGGCCTATATCCCTCCCGCTGGAGGTCGACAATCACCCCCCGTCCTACATCAAGAATGGGGTCGAGAAGAGATGACCTGCTTGGTCAGAAATTATTTCCGAGGCTTAGGCAACCCCTCACTCGGATAGCAGCGACTGATGCAGACAGTCGCCACTGAGGAAGATTACTGCCCATCAGCGGCAGATGAAGGAGATATGGGAGATAGAATGATGGTGTCGTCAGTCGACGACAACGGATATAATGACGGCTTCGGGATCGAAGCCGATGAAGTTTTCCCCGAGCGGGAAGAAAGAAGAAGAGTTTCTGTGTTCGAAAGGCTGACCTTTCCGCAGCAAGCCAGAAGGAGGGTCTATCAACGAAAGAGAAAGGTGCAGGTTTTCACCTGCAACATGGCTGGTATATCTAACCTATATGGGGAGCTTCCTGAAGACCCCCAAGAATTGGCTCAATTGGCCGCACGGCCGGGGCCAACTACCCGCAGAACAGAAGCAGCAAGAGAGCTTCTGATTATGGTTAAAGGGAAACAGTCCCAGGCCTATCCCCACTGGGATGACAAGGCCCCCGTCTTGACCGCTAATGTGGTGACGGCGGAAGAAGAAGACGACGTCCTCCTCGACATCCTGCCTGAGGGTACGTCCGGGGAGACAACAGAGGGTATCCCCACCACTATAGGCCCATCAGTTCTGATGCTACTACAAAAATATCAACGGGAGATAGACTCTCTGAAGAAGCAGCTGATGGAAAAGACTGAACATTCATCAGCTTCTAAACCACCCGAAGTCCAGGGTGAGTCATCTCGGGGAGCGGCTCGTCGTGACGACCCTCCACCGCTCTATACACTGTCCCAGCCGTCAGAGCCAAGCATGGCGACGGCACAACAGCGGCCACCACAGCCTCAGCCGCTGCTACCTCCAGTGCTCCCTCAGGTGCACCCGACACCCCCGTTGCTGCGTCCTCCACAGGCAACCACCCTGGTCACCCCATACTTGCAGCCGGTGCACTTCTATCCAGAACCGGTTGACCCTACGGTCGTAAACCGGATGATGGTGGAGAGAATGATCGAGCTGAAGCTCGCAGAGAAAAGTGAAGGTGACTACGTCGCATTTGATGCCTATCGGGTGCCCTACCCGCAACACCATGCGGCTAAACGACTTCCCCCGGGGGTCAACAAGCCGCCTAAGTTTGACAAATTCAACAGGAAACGATCCCCTAAAGAGCATATTGCATATTACATGACCGTTATGGGTGATCTGGTCACCGACGAGTCATATTTGCTGAAGTTCTTCGGGTCCTCGCTGACAGGGCTCGCATTTGAATGGTACTCTAGCCTCTCGGCTGGGTCAATCAGTGATTGGTCGGATATGCAGAGAAAGTTCAGAGAAAGATTCCATGTCACAGAGAGGGAGGTCACAGTGGCCGAACTCTACTCAATAAAACAAAGGGCAGATGAGACAGCCCTTGATTACATCAAGAGGTGGAGGAACCTCGGAATGAGATGCAAGCGGCCCCCGCATCAGGAGGACGCGGTACAAATATGCAAACAAAACCTCAGGAGGGAGGTCCTGGAGAAGATGATTGGAATGGAAATACGGTCGTTCGACCGGCTGAATAATGTGGTGGCCGAAGTGGAGGCTTTCCTAGCCAAGCCTGTCCCGGCGTCAGCTGCCAGCACAGCCCAGAAAGGCAAGGCTGCGGAACGGCGCCCCACACCTAAAGAAGCGAATGCGCTTGATATCAAGGCATTCGAACAGCAGAAGGAGGGAAGGCAAGAAGGCGGCTCCCCCGCAGCCTGCGAAAGCTCTAGACGATAAAGAAGGTCCTTCGCTCAGGGACAAAATGAAGAAAGCCTATTCCTTTCCAAAAGACAAGACCCGAGTCCTGTTCGACTGGGTAACAGAATACAGCATGGTCACTCTGCCTGAGCCAAGGAGGCCGGAGGACCTGAAAAGAAAGGATAGTCCAAGATTCTGCCCCTACCACCAGATGTTGGGACATCCAATCGAAGACTGTTATGTTTTCAAAGACATCATCGAAGGAATGGTAAAGAAGAATGAAATAGAGCTGGGAGAGTACAAAGTAGACCCTCCTCAGCCACATGAAGCTCCTCCCAGGAGAGCAGCAGTCAACATGGTCTCCCTCTACCAGGCATTACCTGAGGAGATCTCTGAAGCAAGCACACGGAGCACCTACGAAATCCATTTCCTGGAGCCCGTGAAAGAACAGCAGGGGTGGCAGCAGATCCCTGTAAAGCACAAGAAGAAGAGGGCACCTCGCCCGAAAGAGGGGGCACATATCCGTGGCGTTACACCCCGGCCTGCTCCGCCAGTGGTAGCACCCGTATGGGTCACTCCACCTACAGCCATCAGAATACATACACCTAACAGGAGGAGACAGACTCCGCTACCAGTAATCAAGGAAACCAATCCTGGGGTCCTTCGACTACAGCACCTGATTGAAGGGCTAGATGAATATGTGCAGCCTGAATTGAAACCTCTGCTGGTACGGGACCACGTCCCATGGCAAGAGCTAGAACAACTCTCACTCAAACAGGTGGAGGAAGCTGAAGCAGCACCCCCTGAAGAGGGCAGCTTGTTCTGGGGGCAGGCACCTGCAGAAACCAAAAAGAAGAGAAAGCAAAAGAAGAAGAAAAGAAAGGCCGCTGGGGCCAATAAAGCACAGGTTGTCTCCTGCAATACCCTATCAGCACTCTTCAACCTACCCGGAGAAGAGGAAGAAGAAGAAATTTGCTTCACACCCCATGCTGGGGGAGGCAAGGCCGAGGCCGCAACTGCTGCACATGCCACTCGGTCAGGCCGAAAATGGGGGCGCCAGCCACCACCCAACCACAACATCATGTTCAGAGGGGAGCAACCCTACAAGACACCTCCGCCGGAAGTTAAGGGAGTCCAAATCCCTCCTCCGTCAGGCCTATACAACAAGAGTGGGGGCAAGGCAGTCCCTTCATTCCTTGAATTTATGAAGATGTCAAAGGGGAAACAGCCCTGTCAAGAGGCTAACCCTACACCCGGGTCATTCACCCGCAGCCAGCGCAATCTACTGAGGATGCAAATGCAGATGGAGCTTGCCCTACAGCAACTAATAAAGAAGACCCGACAGCCGGTGCCAGCCAAGAGGATGCCGAGTCCGAGGAGATGAAGCAGGTCCGTCTGGACCCACAAATCAAAACCTCCCCAAGCCCAGATGGGCTGAAGAGATGAAGCTCTCCAATGTCCGGGCTGGGAGCCGAATAATGAAGTTGCTCAAGAAGCTCCCCGCTCAATTTACGATCTGGGAAATTCTCTCTTTGAGTGAAGAAACTCGACAGGCGATCATCACTGCTCTGCAGACGCCTGCTCATTTTGAAGCCTGCATAGCTGAGGCTATACCAGAAGCCAGTATGACCGTCTCTCCAGAAGACATGCTACTACCTACTGCCAGCCACAACAGGCCGCTATACATGAAAGGGCACCTGAATGGGAGAGAACTGAATCGGATCCTGGTCGATCCTGGCGCGGCAGTTAATATTTTGCCTTACAGAATATACGAGAGGCACCACTTTAATGTGCATCTCGAGAAAGTCGGGGATATGCGTATCGCTGGCTTCAACCAAAAATGTGAAGTATATATGGGAGTGGCAGAATTCACGCTGACCCTGGTAGATTTCATTACAACGGTGCAGTTCCACGTCATTGACTCCCGCACCTCTTACAAGGCACTGCTGGGTCGCCCATGGCTGCATGAAAATATGGTGGTGCCCTCCACGCTCCACCAATGCATCAAATACAGCCTCCAAGGGAAGGAGGAGAGGATATTTGCTGATCTCCACCCGTTTGAGGTATTTGAATGTCACTTGGCAGACGCCAACCTATATACGGGGCCTCCCCGGAAGGTTTCTGAAGCTAAAGCCCCCATAGGGGCCTCGAAGAATAGATCGGGTGACGGTAGGTATCCACCACCGCCACGCGGATATGTTAAGCCGAAGGTGGTCTCCCACATCACAGCTTCTGGAGACGTCGGCAGGGTAACACCCCCAGCATTATATCCCAAAGCTAAAGAAGTGCAGGTCAATCGACAACGCGACCGCATCGGAGTCCCGGCCGGCCTCACCAAGCCAGTCCTCGGCCTCAACGACCCCACTGTCGAACCTTTCAAAGCTTGGGAGGTGACACAAGAAGATGGGCCCAGCAGCTTGTTCTATACAGCTGAGGAGCATCCTACTCGGGAAGACACAGACTGCAGCCTCCCCGAAGATCTAAGCAACCCGCGGGTTCCTGTCCAAGGCCTGGCATTTACAACTGATCGGATGGCCAAGATGTTTCAGAAGCAACACATTCCTCCCGATCAGTCTCAAAAGTGCAAAGAAGCTTTCCAGAAGATGTGGTATCCTGCAAATCTGGATAAGGAAATGAGACGTGTCTCTCAGCATCCAGGGTTGGGCTTCACCCTGAAGGAATATTATTACAGTGGGCTGTACGAGGTGGATACTATCTCTGCCTTCTATCCTACTGAAGATAGCCCTCTGGGGGCAACCTTTGATGAGTATCCGGTGGAAGCCGAATATCTTGAACTGGCTCGGTCCGGGAATCAAGAAGTAGAAACCTCGGCCCCTTGCCGATGCTGGGAGCAAGTTCATCCTGAAGAAGCGGCCTTCAAGCCGAATTTGATACGGCTAGCAGCAGCGAAGCCGAAGACATTCAAGAAGTAGGAGTCTCTCCCTCCACAGGGGTCCTACTAATGACAACTTCAACACCCTCTCTGCCAATCAGGGAAGCCTTGGTCAACTCCAATCAAGGGGAGCCAGCTACCAGGAAAGAAAAAGCCACTTCTGCGGAAGATACAACTGTCCTAGAAGGCGAGACTTCCTCAGCTTCTGCTATAAAACCAGTATGCTGTCCGAGTCCGGCAGTAAACAGCTACCAGCCCATCATGGCTACAACCTCATCCATAAACACCAAGGTTGCTCTCTCATCCTTGGAAGCTACGACGGCAATGGATTTGCTAATAGAACAATCCACCCAGCCGCTAGCACAAAAATCAAGAAACCTCGTGAGGCTCTGGTGATATCCGACTAGGAAGTCGAAGTACTCGACCCTCAAGATGGTATTCCAGACTTCGTTGACCTCCAACCGGCACCTCCGGAGATAGAAGACGGAGGCCAGGCCACAGTCGATGAACTAATAGAAGTCAACTTGGGAAATGAGGAGGACCCTAGGCCCACCTTCCTCAGTGCCCAACTGTCCCCAGAAGAACGGGAGCTGTACATCCAGCTGCTGCTAGAGTACCGGGATTGCTTCGCCTGGACTTACAAAGAGATGCCAGGTCTAAGCCCCGCTGTCTCACAACATGAGCTAACAATCAGCCCTGAGGCCGAGCCAGTGAAGCAACCACCGCGGCGCATGAGGCCAGAGCTCATCACCCAAATTTGTGCTGAAGTCGACAAGCTCATTGACGTGGGATTTGTTGAAGAAAACCAGTACACTACATGGCTGGCGAATATCGTCCCCGTGAAGAAGAAGAATGGACAGATCCGGATATGTGTCGACTTCCAAGATCTAAATAAAGCCTGCCCCAAAGATGACTTCCCGGTGCCAATAACCGAGGTCATGATTGATGCTACAACCGGCCATGAAGCCCTGTCATTCATGGATGGGTCTTCCGGTTACAATCAGATTTGGATCGCGGAGCATGACCGAGTCCATACTGCTTTCCGAACCCCTAAAGGCATTTATCATTACAAGAGAATGCCGTTCGGACTGAAAAATGCTGGCGCAACCTATCAGCGCGCAATGACCAAAATCTTTGACGAGTTGCTCTACCACAAGGTCGAATGCTACATAGATGACTTGGTGGTCAAGACCAAAAGAAAAGAAGATCATCTGCAAGACCTCCGGATTGTCTTTTAGAGGCTGAGGCAGCATGAGCTAAAGATGAACCCCATGAAATGTGCGTTCGGAGTGTCGAGCGGAAAATTCCTGGGTTTCATCATCCGATATCGGGGAATCGAGATAGACCCCGCAAAGATCAAAGCAATTCAGGAGTTACCTCCGCAAGGAACATCTCCGAGCTGAGATCACTACAGGGCCGCTTAGCTTATATCCGGCGGTTCATTTCCAATTTGTCAGGGTGATGCCAGCCTTTCACAAGTTGATGATGAAAGAGGTTCCCTTTTATTGGGATGAAGATTGCCAGACAGCCTTTGACAAGCTAAAAGACTATCTGAAAACTCCTCCAGTGCTGGGCGCACCGGTGAAAGGACGACCATTGATACTGTATATAGCAGCTACACATAATTCTCTGGGGGCAATGCTGGCCCAGAATAATGAAGAAGGGAAAGAGCAAGCCCTCTATTACCTCAGTCGGAGACTGGTCAGAACTGAAGAGAAATATGCTTATATTGAGAAGATCTGTCTGGCGCTGGTCTTCGCAGTTAAGAAGCTCCGACACTATATGTTGTCGCATGAAATCAGCTTGGTGTCCAAAGAGGATCCCCTGAAGTACATCATGTCTCAACCGGCACTCAAAGGCCGCCTGGGCAAATGGGCGGTAATCCTTATTAAGTTTGATATCTCCTACATGCCGCGCAAGGTCGTCAAGGGCCAAGCTATTGCAGACTTCTTCGCTGAGCACCCAGTGCCCTGGGATTGCCCGTTGGAGCCGGAGCTTCCTGAAGATGAAACCCTAGAAGCCGTGCAAGTACAGCCCTCCCTATGGCAGCTATACTTTGATGGCGCTTCCAGAATTGACACCTCTGCCACCGGATCATCCAGGGTCAGAGCAGGAGCAGGCATAGTCTTGAAATCCCCAGAAGGAGAAGTGGTACATACATCCTGCTCCATAAACAAACAATGCACCAACAATGAAGCGGAATATGAAGCCCTGATAATCGGGTTGCAAATTGCTCTATCCATGGGAATTCAGATGCTGGAAGCATTCGGAGACTCCATGCTAGTTATAAAACAGCTGGAAGGAGAGTTCGATGTACGAAAGCAAGAGCTCCTCCCCTATCACCAGTTGGCAACTCGCCTGATGTCAAAATTTTACTTCATCAGCATCAAGCACATCAATCGAGGCCGGAATGCTCAGGCAGACGCCCTCGCTAAGCTGGCCAGCTCATTGGCGGTCCCGCCAGACACAAGCCTGAATATAACAGTGATCAACCGCCGACAGGTCCCCAGCGTAACAGGGGTCCTGGCCGACGAACAAGAAATGGAAGTAGCAGTCATCGTAGGGGTTCAGCAGCCCGATTGGCGAGAGCATCTCCTACGCTGGTTTCAACACCAACAACTTCCAAAAGAAAAGGAACAGAGAATGAAGCTCCTGAGGATCAAGGATTCTTACGAGATGAGAAGCGGGACCTTGTTCCGCATTATGGCAGATGCCAGAAGGAAAGTCCTACTCCGTTGCTTGTCTTCAGCAGAAGCGGGACAGGTGATGCAGGAGGTCCATGCAGGATCAGCTGGAGCACACCAGGCTGGCCCGAAGATGAAAATTGAGATAAAGAAACTGGGTTACTATTGGCCCACTATATTTGATGATTGCTGCAGGTTTGCCAAAGCTTGTCAGAAGTGTCAAGAACACGCTAATGTGTCAAGGAGACCTCCAGTGCCATTGCATCCCACCCTACCAAGCTGGCCGTTTGCTCAGTGGGGCACGGACGTAGTAGGGCCGCTACCAGCATCTTCATCAGGGTGCAGATACATCTTAGCAGCTACAGACTACTTCTCCAGATAGGCGGAGGCAGTAGCACTAAGAGATGTGACGGGAGAACTAGTTGCAAGATTCTTCCGGCAGAATGTAATATTTCGGTTTGGGATCCTCAGCCGAATCATCTCTGATAATGGCAGTCATTTTAGGAACCAGAAGGTTTATCAGCTGGCCGACAAATACAAAATCGACTGGAGGACATCGTCCCCCTACAACCCTCAAGCCAATGGACTCGCAGAAGCCTTTAACAAGACCTTATGCACACTACTGGCAAAGACTGTCAAGTCTAATAAAAAGGATTGGGAAGAAAGGATGTACGAAGCACTTTGGGCCTATCGTACTGTCTACAAGACCCCAACCGGCTGTTCACCTTTCTCCCTCGTTTATGGGTCGGAAGCTGTAGTGCCCATTGAACTTGAAGTTCCTTCATTGCGAGTTGCCGTCCAGCACGGACTAGTCAGTGGTGAACAGGTCAATGCAGAAAGAAGATTGGAGGAGCTCGCTGAGCTCGAAGGAAAACGCCTCCGGGCACAGCAAAACATCCAACTCTACCAAGCTCGCATGGCCCGTGCTTTTGACAAGCTAGTCAAGGGTCGAGAATTCAAGAAAGGAGACCTGGTGATGGTCAAAAGAAAAGAAGTGATGGCCTCCAACCCCAAAGGGAAGCTGGTCAAAAACTGGGTCTGGCCGTATATCGTCCGCCGAGTATATGAAGGGGGTGCCTACGTCCTTGTAGACCACAAAGGAGTCATTCAGTTCTCTCCCCTCAACGGAAAACACATTAAGCTGTATCATGCAGCGCAGCCGACATGTCCCGAGTGACTGGTCGGAGCTAACCTCTCCTTGGTCAGTGGCACTCCGCCCTGATCGAGCTACCTTCCCCTGGTTAGTGGCACTTCACCCTAATCGAGCTATCCTTACCTTGGTCTAGTGGCATTCTGCCCTGATCGAGCTACCTCCCCTTGGTCTAGCGGCATTCCGCTCCGATCAAGCTACCCTTTCCTTGGTTAGTGGCATTTCGCCCTAATCGAGCTACCTTCTCCTGGTTAGTGGCATTTCGCCCTAATCGAGCTATCTTCCCCTTGGTTAGTGGCATTCTGCCCTAATCGAGCTACCTCTCCTTCATTTAGCGGCACTCCACCCTAACCGAGCTACCTTTTTCCTTGGTTTAGTGGCACTCCGCCCTAACCAAGCTACCTTCTCCTGGTTAGTGGCATTCCGCCCTAACCGAGCTAGCTTCCCTGGTCTAGTGGCATTCTGCCCTGATCAAGCTACCTCTCCATGGTTTAGCGGCACTCCGCCCTAACCGAGCTACCTTTTTCCTTGGTTTAGTGGCACTCCGCCCTAACCGAGCTACCTTCTCCTGGTTAGTGGCATTCCGCCCTAACCGAGCTCGCTTCCTTGGTCTAGTGGCATTCTGCCCTGATCGAGCTACCTTACCTTAGTTTAGTGGCATTCCGCCTTGACCGAGCTACCCTTTCCTTGGTCCAGTGGTACTCCGCCCTGATCGAGCTACCTTCCCTTGGTCCAGTGGCATCCCGCCCTGATCAAGCTACCTTCTCCTTGGTCTAGTGGCATTCTGCCCTGATCGAGCTTCCGAAAGAATACGCCGCACCGCCATTACGAGCCTTACGTTCGAATTGGCACGAAAGCCCTTCCTGGCGTTAGCATTATCTTCCCGCTAACGAATAAACCCTTGTCGGCTTAAGACTTCGTGTTCTAGATGACCTTCTCACATTGTTGCCGCTACGGGCCATCTACTGTCGACCAAGGGTCAAACATCATACTTCGGTCTGCCACCCTGTACAAAAAAGAAAGAAAGAAAGAAGATAAGATGGGGTTAAAAAATAGAGATACCCCGCCAGACTTGCTCCTATATTAGGACAAGTGCAAAAATGGCTATAGCCCAGCTGTGGCGAAAACCCGAAGGGGCGCTGCAGGCAAAATTGGGTACCCCGCCACGTGAAAACCCGAAAGGGCGCGTGGGCAAAAGCAAGAGAGGGCTGGCTTCGGCGAAAACCCGAAAGGGCGCTTAAGTCAGTAAAGTGATAATTTCCAAATTCCTCTTCTGTTCGCCACCTGATGAAACTCCACAAGGGACAACCCTCAAAAGTCCCAACGGAAATCCTTGAATAAACCCATGTTCGACCCTCGTCATCATCGGCGAGATCGGGCGATCTCTACCCTTCACTTGGACCTTACGTCCCTGTTGATAATCCCATCTTTGCTTCGGCATGTGACCCATGCTGATGAATAAACCCATGGTCGACCGTCGTCATCATCGGCGAGATCGGTCGATCTCTACCCCTAAAACTTAGACCTTCCGTCCTTGCTAATAAACCCACCTTTGTTTCGGCAATAACCTATGCTGATTAATAAACATGTGTTTGACCCTCGTCATCATCGGCGAGATCGGTCGATCTTTACCCCTAACTCAGATCTTACATCCTTGTTAATAGACCATATCCTTCACTTCGACATCTAGCCGGTGTCGACGAACCGAAGCAGGATCCAATCCTCGTCATCATCGACAAGGCCAGCCAACATTTTCGTGGTCCAGTTCTTCTGCATCCCGAATTCAAAAAAGAAAAAAAAGAAAGAAAGAAAAGAAAATGGGATTAAAAATAGAGATACCCCGCTAGACTGGTTCCTATATCAGGACAAGTGCAAAAATGGCTATAACCCAGCTGTGGCGAAAACCCGAAAGGGCGTCGCAGGCAAAATCTGGGTACCCCGCCGCGTGAAAACCCGAAAGGGCGCGCGGGTAAAAGCAAGAGGGGGCTGGCCTCGATAAAAACCCGAAAGGGCACTTAGGTCAGTAATGTGAATAAAAATGAATGATGAATAGTGATGAACCATCCTCCGTCCGGAAGGCCATTTACAAGGCCGAGGCGGAACCTTCATCCGATATCCCACTTATACACCCTATCCGATTTTTTTGTCACCATCGGCAAGACCGTCTACCCTTTCGACCCTTGTCACCATCGGCAAGACCGGTCGCTACCCTTTCCGATCTTTTGTCATCATCGGCAAGACCGTCTACCCTTTCGACCCTTGTCACCATCGGCAAGACCGGTCGCTACCCTTTCCGGTCTTTTGTCATCATCGGCAAGACCGTCTACCCTTTCGACCCTTGTCACCATCGGCAAGACCGGTCACTACCCTTTCCGGTCTTTTGTCATCATCGGCAAGACCGTCTACCCTTTCGACCCTTGTCACCATCGGCAAGACCGGTCGCTACCCTTTCCGGTCTTTTGTCATCATCGGCAAGACCGTCTACCCTTTCGACCCTTGTCACCATCGGCAAGACCGGTCGCTATCCTTTCCGGTCTTTTGTCATCATCGGCAAGACCGTCAACCCTTTTCGACCCTTGTCACCATCGGCAAGGCCGGTCGCTACCCTTTCCGGTATTTTGTCATCATCGGCAAGACCGTCTACCCCTTCGACCCTTGTCACCATCGGCAAGATCGGTTGCTACTCTATCCGATCTTTTGTCATCATCGGCAAGACCGTCTACCCTTTCGACCCTTGTCACCATCGGCAAGATCGGTCGCTACTCTACCCGGTCTTTTGTCATCATCGGCAAGACCATCTACCCTTTCGACCCTTGTCACCATCGGCAAGATCGGTCGCTACCCTTTCTGGTCTTTTGTCATCATCAGCAAGACCGTCTACCCTTTTCGACCCTTGTCACCATCGGCAAGATCGATCGCTGCCCTTTTCCGGTTCTTGTCACCATCGACAGAGCCATCTACCCTTTCGACCCTCGCCACCATCGGCGAGTCCGGTCAACTACCCTCTAACTCGGGCATTCCGCCCTCGTTGATCAACAAAGCATCATTGCGTCAACACTTTGACACGTGTCGATGGTTGTAACACACCTTCCGTCATCATCAGCAAGGTTCACTAGGCACATCCGCCTATACTGCATGCTCCGGGAACGGCTGCACCGCGGTGGAGCGAACACCTCACCCCTTCCCTGAAGGCGTGAGCACTCTCCTGCGCCACCAGCGCGTATCCCCGGGTTCGGACGATCGGACAAAAAAAAAAAGGAGAAGGAGTCGTGATTGAAGTGACAGATAAAGATGTTTTCATTAATAAGAATCGCCATAGTACATCTGTGCCCGCGGCATCCCCAGGGATACATGAGTTCCGAAGGCAAAAAGAGGTAGAACTCCATGCGAGGAGAAAAGAAAAGCAAAGCTACGGCAAAGGGCGCCGGAAGATATCTGCCAACTCCAAAAGGCCCAGTGAGGGGTATTGGGTCAATTCCTGCAAATGGGCCTCAGTGGCTGTCAGCTGCAATAACCTCTCATCTAGCGCGGCAAGTTGTCCTTCGGCCAGGTCAGCTTCTTCCGTTGTCCGGACCTCTAGGCGCTCGCCTTCCTGCAGCTTGGCTTCAACCTTAGCAAGTTCTGCGCGCAACTCTTCTATCCGTGCCATGAAGAGCAGCCGGCATTCCGAGATATCGCCGGCAACGTTTCTCAGCTGTCCCATGGTCACCCTCAATGAAGTGACGGCGATGCGGCAATCCGCCCTCTCCAGCTTCACAGCAGTCAACTGATCAGAAACCTCTCAACTGAGGAACTCCCGCCTGTTGGCGTGCTTTAACAACATTACAACCCGCGGGGTCCAATCATCCATTGGGCAGCCGAATGCTAAAAGTGATCGGGAGAGATGATCTATCAAGCTTCTCAGCTGCATATAAGTCAGGCCCAGAGAAGCTAACATGGCCCGCTGGAGATTCTCCAGAGACTGCCACACCATGTCACCGGAGAATTGTAGGCCCAGTGGCGAAGTCTCGGGGAGCTGAAAGTCTACCCTGCTATCTACCTCGGCCCAGATGTCATCGGCCACCCCGAGGGACGTCGACGGCATAGTCTGCACAACGCCCACACCCGGCGCGACTATTGCAGCTACAGCAACTAAAGGGGCCTCCATAATGGCAACTTCCTTGCCCGCCCTTTGAGGTGAGGCTACAACAGCCATATCGGCAGCGGAAGGCGCTCGTTCCTCTTGAGCAGTCTCACCGGCCGCTAAAGGAGGAGAGCCCTCTATGACCGACAAGGCTTTGATG